>JAQIWH010001010.1:0-36661 GCA_034695005.1 Cryptops parisi | reverse complement strand
ATTTCAGATTTTTTTGACACTTGTTCATTACGAACTGTTTAATTTGACGTGTCCCAGCGTCATAAGCTATCATGTCCATTACGTCCTTCAGTTCTTCCTCGGTCAACCTACGTTCATTGGAGTATGCCTGATAAAGCTCTGCATTAACTGGATGATTATGTTGGTCATTGATGGATGAATTGATCCGGGGTCATTTTCGCTTGTGCGGTGGCTCCATTTGAAAAGAACACAAAGTTGAAACATGAGCACGATCAAATCACAAACAGTGGTGTGTGAAACAGCTCCTACCGCCTCGAACAGTGCTTCCTGCAGATTTCTTTGCCTTAGCTGGAATCTTCGCAAGTGTCGTGGCTCCTACAACATCGTTGAAAAGAAGCGCAACATTGTACCAACTAGCCAAGCGTGATGAAGTGTAAAATATAAAGCAACCATTGCACGTACCTCCTCCAACGTGAGCCATTTCAAAACTTGGCACACTCCTTACCACCTCTGCGTATGTTCTGATCTGCTTGAACATGTTATAAGTACCTTCTACCGTCATGATGAATGATCTCTACAAGAAAAACAAACAACCATTAGCATATAATGTTCAACTGATTGCAGATTGATGCATATACTTGCTCAAACATGCAGAAATGAATCAATTTAATGCATAGGATAATTTTTTTTTTTATCAATCCAATACTGATTAATTTTTCAGCCCAAATTTAACCACATCTACAATGCACAGAAACAAATTTTGAGCCGCACTTGCCTATTGGTTCAAGCTGGAAAAATACTTGTTTATAAAATAAAAATAATTTGGTTTTTATTATCTATTGCAATTGTGTACATTTTACAAAACAGCTCAAAACAACTTCAGTGCAAACGAAATGCATAGGCTTGAATTTTCTACCCCAATTTATTACAACTACAATGTATAAAATTGAATTTTTTGCCCAAATTTAATGCAACATAGAATTGTTTTTCTTTGCTTATACTATAACATGTCAGTTATAATATATTATAAGGCAATAAACTAATTAAAACAAGGAAACATACCCTAATTAGAATTTAGATGATGTACACACGTGGGGAAGAAGTTAGCATACAGGCACTACTATATTATCACTAGGTGGTGCTACTGTGCTACTGTATCGCCACTAGGTGGTGCCAAAATCTGGGGCCAAATAGTGATTGCTGTGTTGCAAGCTTATTCGGCCCAGGGTTGAATAAGCATTCCCTAATTTAATATTTTATTTGTTGCAGTAAATGGTTAGGCCTATGTATGTATTTGATGAGTTTTGATTCAGATGTTTCATCCATCGGTGCTGACGTTTTGGAATTTAGCAGAAGAATGGATCTTTTCTAAAAGATTTCGGTCTTTTGAAATAAATTCAAAAAATTCAGAACAGGACACATCCTTAAAATGGGTTTTGATAGTCAGGATTGACTTCACTGTATCTAGTTGAAGACTATTTCGTTCATCAGTCCACAATGAATTCATGAGGGAAAAAATGCACTCTACCGAAGCATTTGATCCTGGCAACGCAAGAGAAAAACTCACAAGGGATTCTATCTCGTTGTGGGTGATTTGTTGACTTTGAAGTGTCGGAAAATTTCTTGCCAACGGTCTGAAACCTTTACATTCGCAGTATTCCATTCAGTTATTTTGCTGTCGGTTGCATACATCATGTGGCTATAGTCATCAAACAAACTTTCTTCATCCGCACAGTAGTTAGGTAGCACAGTTTTCATTTCTTCGACACATTCAGTGATGTTTTCCCACCGAAAAGTTGAGTTCAGGGAAATCCATTTCATCTTTCCAAATATCTTATATGGATCGGTGGACCATTCTTGGATGTACTCAATGGCAGTTTCGTAAAAATTGGATGCACAACTTTTGAAAGCATCTTCAGTTAGCAAACCTTCTTCTTTGAGTATTTTTAAATCTGTTTTAACAGCACTAGGCAAAAACATCTCATTTTTTCGCATTGTCAATTTCCTAATGAAGAGGTCGATTTTAGTTTTCACCTCAAAACCTGTGGCTTCTTCTGGCTCAATCCGAAGAATAGCATCAGTAAACATTTTAAGTTGAGTTTTCAAAAACAACAGAAATATGAAGGTTTTTTTGTTCTCGAAAAATGTACGTAACATATCTGGGCATTTAGGTTGGCTCAAAAAATATGACTTAAGCCCATCGTACAGTTCAAGGAAACGATTCAGTGCTGATGCTAATGACAGCCATCGTGTCTTGCTGTGTCCCAATACAGCTTTGTACTCAATTTCTACAAAATCACAAAATGTTTTAAGGCTCTCAGTTCTAAAGTTGATGAAAGTATTGGAATATTTTGCCAAGAATAGCCTAAACATCTACAGGCAATGTATCAACAGCAGTTTGAACAGCATTATGTATAATACTAGGGGTTAACCCGTGCAGAAGCACGGGTGGTAGGTTTCATTAAACATTTTAGATTGTTCTTCCAGCTGCAACTATGACATAGGAAGAACAATCTAAACTGTTTAATGAAATCTACCACCCGTGCTTCTGCACGGGTTAACCCCTAGTTAAATAAACAAATACGTAAAAGTAATATAAATTCATTGGCAATGATGAAATTGATTATCTAACTATAGTTGAATTATAAACTCGACATTTAGGGTGGAGGAACCACCTCTGAAACGTCCGTCTGAAAATGGTACATATAAGTACCATTCAAAAAGAAAGAAAAAGTGTGAAAGGAGAGAAGGTTAGCACTCAGTTAACCTTCTTGCTGGCTTTTGCGAGTGTGACAGACATCAGACAGACAGACATAGCTTATTATATTGTTAAGATAACGTACCATGCTACTTCAGCAGCTTCACTGCATAGCAGCAAGAATCATATGCAGTAAAGCTGCTGCAGAATAGTATGTTGTTGGATTATTTTTTTTTTCAATTACATTCTTGAAAATAAATAAAACGTTAATGGATTCTGACTATTGCTTACAACTTACTAAATACGACTTGATTATTACGACACATTGTTTAAATTTTAACTGCGATTTCTTTAAAAATTAATTTCAAGATCAGTGAAAGTAGCACCATTGGAAAGATCCCATCCATCAAGATGCTCTTATATCCCAAATTTGGCATTTTTATTATTTTCGAATATTTATAGGTAACACTCGGTTGGGACATCCGGTATATCAAATGATATAAATTATTATTACTAA
Organism: Cryptops parisi; assembly: GCA_034695005.1. Taxonomy (NCBI): domain Eukaryota; kingdom Metazoa; phylum Arthropoda; class Chilopoda; order Scolopendromorpha; family Cryptopidae; genus Cryptops; species Cryptops parisi. Next base: position 33,467 of record JAQIWH010001010.1, on the reverse strand, counting down.
TTATTATTAAATTATGCAAACACTGTAGATTGACACTTGTATGGTAATTTTAATATCAATTTAATGGCAATGTATTTTTTTTCAAAACAAAGTCCAAATTGTTAAACAAAACAATTTCAAGTCCTGCGTAAATTTTAACGATTCATAACACATCATAACACAAAGTACTAACAACACATCCAGTCATAGGTAGTTGTGAGTATAGTACAGTTATTTTAGTATCAGAAAAATACATAATCAATATGTATATAAACATTCAGAGGTTGCAAAAAAAATTAATTTTACTTAAGAACGGTTCATTCTTTAAAGATATGATAAATGTTTAATGAGGAAACAAAGCATTCTGTTAATCAAACATTACAAAAAAAAGTGACTTCCAAATGTCATGTTAGTCAACATGGAATTGCTGCTGTACATGTTCGTTATTAACGTGTGATACAGGAGTCCTCGATTTATGCAAGAATTGAGTTTCACAAAAACTTCGCATGAATCGAAATAAAATATATAAGGCTATATAAGTTCCTCAAAATTGCCAAAGCATCAGCGTTCAGTCATCTGTTAGTCTCAGCACAAAATCACGTAATAAAAAGTATCTCACAAATGAAGAGCACTAGAAATTTCATCGTCCCATATTATCGAAACCGCATATAAAGAACGCGCATAACGCACGTGATGCACGTTATAATTTTAAAGAAATTTTAAGAATATCCGCAGAGGCTATGCATCTATTATAAAAAGTTCCACAAAAATAACTTACATTAATCGAAGACTCCCTGCACTTCGAATGTTCGAGCGTTAAACGTATTAAAAGAAATATGGATTTGCTTCAGTAACAAAAGCTAGCTCGAAGAAGTTATTGGAAGAATTCATGAGTAGCACGTCTCTTGTGGGAGTTTCCCACGTGGGATCCAAAAGAAGTTGCATTTGGAAGATTTTCTGGGTTTTCGTGGTACTTGGAGGACTTACCATGGGACTCTACCAATCTCAAGGAGTGTTGAAAGACTATTACGAGTACGTCTCTTTTCTCTCTTTTTCATTTTATTTAAACCAAACACCTTATACAACTCTACACTGTATTTACTGTATGTGTCTACCATATTTAGTCGTTTATGTTCTTTTAGAGCCAAAGTAAAACGAAAGTGTACCAAAATATGTAATCTTGCACGTATTTCAGAGAATCAGTGTCGCAAAGAATTTCCTATGGTAACGAAGTAACATTGCCATTCCCAGCAGTGACTTTATGCGATAATATCCTACTTAGTACTGATCTATATGAAAAATGGCCACGAAATCGGCTGTTTAACTACATCACGGACGCAATGAAACGAAGTAGAGAATCAACGGCATTTTATTCAGATACAGTAAGAAACCAACATGAAATTCGGTCACTATAAGAAACAACGATAATGATGTAAGAATGTGCATTAAGTATATAAAACGAGATAATAGTACCTTATATTTAAAGATTTATTATGGATGGAGAAATGGCCTTTTGACACTTCTTTCAATGGAAAAAAATATTGATGACATCCAAAGTAAAATCATGCAGACTAGTATCAGCGATTGCCGATGGAAGAATGACACATGTTTATCATTAGCACTGTTAAGTTTAATTGTCGTAGTTGATATTTTATACACCATCATAAACAAATGGTGTTATTGTCATTGCTGTCAAATGAGTATACTGTACTGTTTATTTACTACTGTTTACTGTAGACGTCAAAATGATAACGTCGTTTTGTACGAGTTTTTCCATCCTTTCTATGGATCATGTGTAACCTTTAATCCTGGATTTAAAAAGGTTTTACAATCTGGAACTGGACCAAGTAAGTTTTATAAGCCTAAATACAGGAATTATGTGAGTTCCTTATATGCGATTTTGCTAATACGTCACGAGAAAAATCTTGTCAGATGTTCGTTCATATGCGATAAAATTTCGCTATTGTGAGTTCTCCACGGAGATTTAGCCCACACAAATCAAAAATCTCCAATTAAAAGCCCATAGTAATTGAAGGCTTGCCCGGAATAACGTTGCATGTAACAATTCATAGTTTTGAGTGAATGCCAAAAGAAGTATTCAGCAACACATTGATTGTCACATATTAGGTGCCCAATTTCGAAGTGATATAGGCCTATGTATGTTTTAGGTAGGTATGAATTTGTCTATTGACAGCACTAGCTAGGCTCACATATGAAGCACAGTCTTCCACAATAATCTCAATATTGAATTTTTGTAACATACAACGTTATTCCGGGCAATATTGTATAAAAAAATTGTATAAAAAATGCAAACTCGGGGTATGTATACAAATAAACAGCGGTTAAATGCAATATCACTAAAAAAATAACCGTTTGCAATTAAAATATACTGATTATATCTTATAATTAAAAAATAATAGTTACCAATAGTCTGCATGTAACTTGGGCATCAAATAACATTCTTTGGGCAATTATGCTCCATCTAAAACAATTTCCAACCAACAACCAATTTTTACATTAACAAAAAAAAATCTTTCTTGCAGGTCTATTATTTAAGATGTTTATGAAACCACGCGATCGTATTCAACCTTTAAACTCGGTGTTTGGGGTCGTTTTTGTTCATCCGTCATCGACAGCACCGATCATGCATGAATCTAACGTTATCAGGGTTAACAGTGGAGCTGAAATGGACATTTCATTAAGAATGGTTTCACGGCTTTTAATCTATTTTAAATAACACGATTATAATAATCTATTACCAACGTAATACGTCTTATGAATCGTAAAACAGGATGGGTTTTCTTCTTTTTACAGGAAAAAATCAAATCCTACAAATCGCGTCGTATCAACTGTCTTACTGACACAGAAGCTTTGGAAGAAGCCAAAAAATCACCATTCTACGCAACCAAAACACCTTATCAATACACGCATGTGGTACGATTCAGCTTCTTTCACCTTATACGGTATTAAAAAGTTGTGTAACATGCTAAAAATTATTGATAATAATAACCAATATTCTGGATAGTCAAATGATTTAAGAAAAGTTTCTTCGGTTTATGAAAAATACCGAAAAAGTCCACTTTCGACAAACTTAATGTTCCACTTTCAAATCACTGTGTAACATCTATAGAATACTGTATTCCAACATAGTTTTTTGCTGGAGTATCATTCTATGGAAGTTCCAATATATGGCAGCTTTTTGCAGAACTACCCTCATCCCAGTTTCTACAAATGATTCGCTTTCTTAAAGTTACTGTATAACTTTAATAGAATATCCGAGTCTTTGTTGGGATCTGAGTAATGTGATGTTTCATATTAATGATTGTGAAACAGAACGACACTTATTTTTTTATCAAATTATAGAACACCACCAATTTTTTATCAGATTATGGAACAAAAACTATTTTTCACCACAATAGTTGGAAAGCAATTTTAAATTAAGAGTTGTCTTAATCTAATTCTAAACTTATGAATTGAAGAGCTGGTGTAAACGGGTGTACCTTTTTACAATTTTGAGCAAATCGCGTTTAAATATCTGAACTTGCCTTGTTGTTCATGGGCTACTTCACACTTCTTGCACGAATATCTTTGCACATGTTGTTGTTTTGCTCAAAATTATGGGTTCGGAAGATAGAATTGCATTTAACACATTCAAAAATGCTTCCAGCTCAGTTTTCACTAAAATGTAACCGAATACCCTTTTTACACGAGGCCTTTCAATTGACTTATAATCAATATTTCAGGCATGTGTAGAAGCGTGCAAAGCGAAGCATCTGTGGGATAACTACAGGCACATTCTAGGAACAGTTCCACCCACACCCGACATGGACATGTCAGAAGCAAAGTATTTCTGCATGCCTCATTCATGTAAAAACATATTCAATTCTCACCCACTTGCTAGTACAAAAATTACAGTCTTGATCTAACTTTAAAACTCATTCTTTCTAGGCTTTCTTGAGAACAAATTACACAACATGACATGCAACTGTGTTCCCACTTGTGAGTAAGTAGCGGTTTCCGGCTTCACCTTCAATACAATTGACTTTCTTAATCGTGCATTTTATCACCTAGATATTTTCATTTTTCGGTTATATTTATTAGAAAAATAGTTGACTAAAACTTTTCATATACTACTGCTGCTACGGATACAAGTGGTGGTAATACAGTGGAATCCGGTTATTATATAATCACGGATAATGTTATCAGTCAGCTATCGTTATCTACTCTATCAGTAGGTCCAAAGACACTGTTTAATATTTTTTATTCATTATTTAATGTTATCAGCCGGCTATTGTTATCAAAAAGGACTATTAGTTCCAAACTGATCACAATAACGGGATTCCAATGGTCCATTTCAATACCACTTCAAATGTACATTTAAAGTTTAAATTGTTTGTGGCAATATCACTTCAAATGTGCAACATTAACAAGTACATTTTTCATTCCATAATTTCTTCATTTTTAATGTGTAGAACAACAAGAATGATAGTAAAAGAACGAGTTGGACTTGGTGCTGCTATGGTACAGTATCATATACAATCTACCCTCTGAAATGCAGAATATTCAATATGTAGTTTTTAACTTGATACAACCCGCTAAAACAATAGTTTGTATACCTTGGTTTGTTTAGATATGTACAAAAAATACCCTAATGATTAATGCTATATGAAATTGCGAGTGCTATGCAAAGTTGAAAATTGTTAATCTCCAAATATCAGCATTAAACCACAAGACACACAATTGAAATCCCTTATTTTTAATTCTAGTCACATCTGGGATCAAACAGATTTCAATCTTCAGAAAATAAATCAGAAAAGTAAGAAACAGAAGTGCAAAGAACTATATATAACGTAGTGCATACATATGATTTATTAAAATGTTCTTAAAATACCGTATATCTTAATTTTTAACAGGCCGAAAAGTTCACCAACAGAAGTTTTGTTTGCCAAACTGAGAGTGGTCTACGATTCCACTAGATACGAAATTGTACTAGAAGAAACCAAGTATTCGGTACGACCATTATTGAAAAAAATCACTTGTATACCGGTACTTTAAACAAACAAAAAAAAATTAAACAAACAGAAAATTACAGTGCTGTAATTTTCTAACATGTTTTGCAGAATGCAGACTTTTGGGGAATAATCGGAGGAAACATTAACCTATGGGTTGGCATATGTCTTGCATCAATACTCGAAGTGTTCGAATTTATGTGCAATTACGTTTATTTTAAAATCCTGGAATGGACGACATATTCTCGTAATCAGAGACCGAAACGTCTTATATTCAACTAGAAGAATGACGACAAGAAAAAAAAAACGAAATATTGTACCAATGTTTAGTTACACGACGAAAACAAGTAGTGAAAACACAGAGTCTCCGTCAACGTTGTATTGTAATCATAAACGCAACGTTACTTACACAATGTTTTGTTCCACTAAAGGTACAAATCACAACACACAAAACCCCTATATCTGTATTAAAATACGTGGCACTATTCTGCTTCGGATGACCCAAGTATGGGTTTTGCTAATAAATGCACAACAAATTGCAGTATAGGCGGTGTTTATATGTACTGGTGTTATTAATAAACCAATACCAAAAAACAAGATCATTTGCGCTGTCAGTGCTTAAACAAAGTTTTGTGTAGCATGCTTAAGCTATAGTATAAAGAAGTATGATAGAGAATTGCATTACAGCAAAAAATCTTATGTAGTGTATACCATAAATTACCATAAATTACGTAACTTAAATCATTATGAATGATGTATGATATATATGAAATACAGTACATCATAATATCATGTACTTCGTAAATCATATATTTTCGAATCATAGTTATGTTGGAGTTGGAGTATGGTTATCGTGCATATGATATATAAACTTAATCACTGGTGAGTATTGACATAATATTGTACTTTTTCTTACCATGACATATGGTGATTCTTTCAATGTGATGTTACACCGCCTGATATTGATAACTGGTAGCCAAGATCGTTAAGCCTTTTTGTCTCAAATTGACACATCACTTTTGCATGGATTGTCCTTGTGTTAGCCACCTATGTAACCATTGAACAGAAATCAAATTATAAAACGCAATAAATTAACTAAAACTTCAAATTAATAAACTTTATTCTGATAAAGCATTAGCATACCATCACAACCCAATTTTATGCAACATAGAAAATATGGCGCCAAAACTTATGATTGAAATTAGTGCTATGAAGTGCTCGAAGAAGCTACGTTACGTCATTTTGACAGGTAACATTTCATAATAAAAAAAACGTTTAGACTACTTTAAAAACACATGGAACGGTGTTATAAAATCGTTCAAATGTCATTTATAATTAAAGCTAAAATAGTATATTAGCCAAAAAAATTTAATTGAATTAATCATGTAATCAAAAATTTAATTGAGTTAATCTGTAATCATCAAGTTATTTTGATGCCTAATTCTGTGTTTGATACTACCTAACCTCAAACTGCAACAAATAACATGCTTTGACAAGTGGCAGTTATTCTTTAAGTTGAGTTGATCATTAATTGCCTTATTTTATTAAAGACCATTTATTAAAATCACAGTTGTATAATTTGGTTTATATCCATGTACGTTCGATTCACGTACAAACTCAAAAGAAAATCACTATAAATATACTCACTCACATTAGGAACATGATTGATGAACGCAGACGATAATGATGGAATCTTGATTGATGACGTTCGTTTAAGTTACATTGATTCAACACTAGAGGGAAATACCGTGATTGAGATAGTTTTCTGGTTGTTGTTGTTTACTGTTGCCTAGCAACAAGCTCCTACAAGCGCGATTGATTCTCATGCGCTTGAAGTATTCCATGAAGAACTGGAATAACAGACGGACGGTCTCTATCAAAGGGCTCTATGTTTCAATTTTAATTTTTGTATTTAAAATCCGGAGAAAATGGAGAATGCACGCGTTCTCGTACCATTTAATGAAGCTGAATTATACATTTCCAATTTAAAAACGTACAGTGTTGATCAAATCGGCTCTAAAATGTAAGTAAAAATCATATTTTTTTGTACATTGACAGATTTAAATGTATTAAGTGAATTATAATGTACAGTATAGTGGATTTATGATAATGTATTTTTAATATAATAAATTAGGATAATTTAAAATAGCTGCAATGAAATTCGAAGTTCTTTCTTAAAAAATTTCTTAAAGAAACTTGATTGAAAAAAAATTATGAAAAAAACAATAAAACCCCTTAACTTACTGACGAGGTGCACAAATCCAACAATCCCGACGTTTCGCCTTCTTTTTGAAAGGCTTTTCCAAGGGACAAACGATAGACATGAACACATGCCAACAACAGAAATTACAAATTTTCAAAAAGTACCCAAAAAAGGTTTGTAGTCGTTAATTTCTGTTGCTGCTTGTGTTCTTTGTGGGTGTTCTTGTCCGTGTTTTGTTTCTTTTGAAAAAGCGTTTCGAAAATAAGGCGAAACGTCGGGTTTCGCTGGATTTGTGTACCTCGTCAGTAGAAGAGGTTTTTGTGATCTCCTTTATTGTTGATCACTTTAACACGGTATCGCTTTCATAGCTGAGGAGGAGCACCCTTGTCTTTTATTAAGTATGATATTCACTATATTTCAGTTGGTTTCAACAACAATCTTGGATTGAAAAACTAAACTTACAAACATTAATGAGTGCATCAGCCAATGAAGACGAATACGTCAAAGAACTGTTGGTCACACTGGAAAAAGTTAATCCCTGTTCTAATATGACAATTTCAATTGGGTTTTTTATTTTAAAATAAAAACAAAATAATACATTTTATTTATAGCTTCCAATTCTGATTCACGAAATGATAGTATGCGAAGCTTGGAAAGCGCGTATATTTCCTCAAATCATCTCGGCTGGACTTGAAGTTCGGGTGTCATTTCCAATTTACATGGTGGTAAGATAGAAACCGTCAATATAAAATTACCTTTTAGTTTATTTATTTATTTATTTATTTGCTGAATGGTATTGCTTCGTAGCTGAGACAAGAAGCGAACATTATCAATCTTTTGGAAACAATAATGTATCATGCAGAATGTTGTGAAGCAGTTGAAAGTGTCGCCGTTGATCTTGTTGATTACTGTCATCGTAAGCTTTTAAATCTGGTGACTGAGTGAGTATTGTAATTTTACTTTGAATAACAAATTTGTATGATGATACAAGGAATTCAGTTATCATAATCACGGATAATAATATCAATCAGATATTGTTATCATATTCAGTCGGTCCAAAAACACTGTTTAATGTGTTTTTATCCATTAGTTTAATGTTACCAGCCGGTTATTGTTATTAAATGACACTTGTCCCAAAGTGATTATAATAACCGGACACCATTGTATTTCACCTGGAGGAGCCACACGATGTCGTCATGGTGTGAATAGATTTTCAAATCAAATATTACGTTGTTGATACAGTATGATACAATGATTGGAGTTATGGTATGACATTTTACTCGGATGTGCATTTCGTCAAAAACACGTTTTTTTGTTTTTAAAAAAAAAATATTCAGAGATAATGGTTTTATACGCTAGAAATTGCCCCCCACCCCACATCGAAAAACAAAAATCGCCTAAAAAAAGAACATAGCCTTTTTTACGAACAATAGCAAGACAAACCCCCAATTGCAGACCGCCAAAAACCGCAACTCCAAAAAGCAGGAACCCTACTCTATACAGGGTGTTGTGTTTCTAGTCAAATTTAAACTACAGTTATGCATCAAAACAAAGCAAACAACACTCGTAAACATGGGTCTAAAAATGTTTTCTATCTGAGATAACACAGGATGAAGTTGCATACTCTAAGTCCATACGCCCATTGTCTCATAATCGTTGTAGATAAGCAAAGCATGCATTTTGAATATGTATTTCTGGTCCAATCTTTATATGAACCTTTTTGCATTGTTTTGATGCATATTATCATCTGCGGTTAAAATGTGACTAAGCTTTTCAAGAACATCTTGTATAATAAATCACGCATGCCAAATTGAAAAATTAGCTTTCAGAATAACGATCTACCAGAAAAGCCTAGTACAGTGGACGAAATGATGAAGAAAACAATGAAGGAAAATCTTATCCAACAAAACAGAGAAATTGAATTCTGCATTTGTATGAAAACGCTTGCCGTTTTACGCTATCTCACCGATCATCTGGAAAGGTGGAGATTCATAATTTTAATGATTTATTAATGTTGCAAATGATAGAATCACTTAACTTTGGTGCTGGCAATGTTTTAGATTACCCTTGTCGGTTTCCCACCGTATGTTAAACTCGCACGATATTATACTCCTGCTGGTCAATGTGATAGAAGCTAAACCATGGTCCAGAATAAAAAATGGACATATTGAAAAATTCATCAATTGCACATGGGTTACCGTTCCCCCAGAAGACAGGTTTCAAGTTATTAACGTGGAAGGCCAAGTATGACAACTACTTTGAAATAAACTTACATTTTACAGCACCTACTGTATTTCATAAAATAGTGTATACAAAGAATTACTCTTCCGATAGGTCTGGTTGGCGTTGTACCACCTGCTTTTGGATCCGCAATGTCGCAATAAATATGAAATAAATAACTTCCGAAAAAATAAAATCGTCAAGGTAATTGATACAGGGTGTCCGTCTATAGTTACCACGTTTGGCAAAATGAGGCAAATTTTGCCAAACGTGGTATCTTTTCAACTAAATAAATGTTTTAACATTAATATGTTCGTCTATTGATATAAAATACAATGGAATCTTTATTTACTGTTTCTGGTTTTCTATGGTTCTGACTTATTAACTTGTTTAAATAGAAAAAACAATTCTATCGTTTCCTGTATCCATCGATCTTTCTAGGTGTTCGGCGGTTTCACTGTAAAGGTGTTCACACTTTGGACACAACGTTTCTTAATTTATTAATATTACTTATTTTTTCTTTTCACTAATCTTTTCTAGTTGATTCCGCATCTACCAGAAGTGGTGTTAGATCAACTGCCACCGTTGATGTCATTACGTCAATATTTGGAACATCTATCATTTATGGAGCCAACACCAGCCAAGAGTGATATCATCATTGAACAAGTACTGTATTTAGAGATTTTTCCATGTAGTACCCCAGCATGCCCCAGCATAATTTATTAAAACATAAATCAATTGAAGGACCTAGTGTAAAAAAGTGTTAGGTAACATTTTTGCAATTTTGAGAAAAACGCGTTTAATGATCTGAACTTGCCTTGATGTCTATGGGGCTGTTTCACACTTCTTGCACTAATATTTTTGCACATATTGTAGTTTTTCTCAAAATTATGCGTTAGGAAGGTAAATGCTTCGAAATTTGAAATTCAAAAATGCTTCCAGATCATTTTTGACAAATTGAGCACCCTTTTACACCAGGTTAGGTTCAATTATAAGCTTAACTCTCTCAACTATTTAAGGTGCCAGAAATTTGGGAACATACCAATAATGAGATCGACAGAAATATAAAGGACATCGTTAAACAACACTCAAAGGCTCTTTGCAACTCTACTGACCATGTCTATGATGAGCAAGCCAAAGAGTATGCATTAACACTAATAAATAGCAACTTTCATAATAATTTTCAAACTTAAACATTTTACGTGAAATAATTAGGTGGGCAGCTACTTATGATCTGGATACGTTAGACAAGCTTATTCCCAAGACTTCCAAATGCACTGTTTGTGGAAAACAAGCTCAGAAACGATGTTCTCGATGTCGAGAAACCTGGTATTGTGGAAGGTACTGTCCCGTTAATTAAACTTCAAAATGACAAAAAAAAAAATTCAGGTCAACAACTTCATTTTCAAAATAAAACAAAAACAATATGTTCCTAAATCCAAAAAAATCAGTAATCCAAAATGGAATTTTAGCTCTATCCTACCCCCTAATGTTTTGGTGATGGAGTTAGCAAAATCTGATGTACAAGAGTGAAGCAATTCCTGTTTGTTTGTTTTAAAATTTATTACCAACGTTCACTATTTACTGAACACTTTACGCGTATGGTAAGATGTTTAGGAAGTAAATTAGAGATTTAAAAAGAAAACCAGTAATGTGTAAAAAAAAAAATCACGTATTCGGAATGTTATCAGATTTGAGGTTGTTGACCTGTATTTAATTAGGTATTATTTCACAATTCACAGGATTTCATACCGGTACTTCAATTATTACAGTAGGGTCCCTCCGAGAGTCCGAGGTACTTGTCTGTTAACATGATAAAGGCTTATTGCGTTATGGGTATAGGTTCTACTTAAGGTTAAATAAAAAAAACAAAAACGTATTAATTTTTATGATCAATGAAATTTGTGTGTTGTGGTTTTTAACCAATCTAAACATATATCGATACCAATGGAGGACACTAGTTTTGATCAGTTATAAACAACGCCATGCCTAACCCATAGCGCTACAAGTGGTCTCTCGGTTAACAGAGAAGTACTCGTTCCGCTAATTTCTATAAGTTTTAATTATGTCCATGTTCGGCATTTGTCCCGCTCTTTCGGCGGTTTCAGACACTGCTGAACTTATACTTTTGTATCGTTATTTAGTCTCTTGCTTTTATTTATTACGTAATGGCTGATAGTGTAAACATATCATTAGGCCTTCATATGCATTGACAAATGTACACAGACTATGTTCTAGAAAATCTGAATCTGGAACCTAAGCCACCTTTGGGATCCTACTGTATTATGAGGTAATGAATTTGACATGATAACTTATTACGTGTTTAAAATTATCATAGGGACTGTCAAGTTCAGCATTGGCAAGAACACAAAAAAACCTGCGTTGAAATGATTTAATTTCACATTCATTGTTATTTGGAATTTGTTCGAAATTAATAATACCTTTTGCTCAGAAACTTTTGGTAATTGTGAAAGTGTTTTATTGCTCTTTTTTTCTTGTAATCTTTGAAACATAGAAATAAATTAATGATTGATGATTGTTTACAATGACCATATGCGAGTTGATTAGCTAAAGAAAAATAAACATTGGTCTAAAACTAAATAAAAAGGGTGATTCACTAAACTTCTATATAAGTTTTATGTATAAAATGATATCTATAAAAAAAAATCGATGACTAGAAATAAAAAAATTGATTTCATGCATTTCAAACTATAGATAAGTCTTTGTAACTCAGGGGTGCTCTCGTAAATTCATCTACACTATGCTGAATATGAACAAAATTGCTCAATTATACAATTTTTTTTAACAAGTCAGTGCTTCTAACATTTAAAATGAGGGCTTGTGAGTATAATAATGTTTTATAATTATTGATCTATAAATATAACACATTGAGCGATCACTGGATAAGAATCACATCCAGTTATGATGAAATAACCTTTGATTGTGGACGCCAGTAAGTGATACGGATCACTCAACATTCTCTGTTTTTCTCTTTTATAGTAGTATATATTCTATCATTGGAACAATCTATGTTCATGAATAAAAAAAACTATACTTAATTTAAATATTGGTTAAATTAACTCATTCCTATTTAATTTAACTTATTGACTGCTTAAGCTAGCTGTACGTAACTCTTGTGCAAGATAGCTTGATACTGGGCTTTGGTACTTTATGCTACTTCGCATTTTATCGTTTCTGGAAAGCAGCAGCCTCGAATATTCTATCTTTTCAATAAAGACTGGTAGGGTAGCAAATTGAGAACTATTGAAATAAATGCACCAGAATAACTTCCAAGTTGTTTAACCACCATTTCCTCGAGTTCCAAGTCGGTTGGCTCTGGAGTATGGGATCGGAATGGCTCTTTGACTTCTGCCATCGTTCTTGGGTCCCTTGCATAAATGTTCATCCACCCACACTTTGCACTGCTTACATTTCACATAACAACACCACTGGAATTTGCATTCGCACTTATTAATCCTCAGCACACGTGTCGTGTCGTAACCACGTCCACAACACATGATGTCGCATCCATCTGTACCCAGAGATGTCTTGTTACATACTCTTCCAGCAGTTCCAAGAGAACCTGGGAACGACAAGATTATATGTAATTATTTATTTTTAGGTAAAATCATATTTGTATATTCTATCCTCGAAATATTAAAATGTTTTAAGGTTGTCTGACACACGGAATTTTAAGTGTTGCCGGTTGAATAATTTGGAGACAACTGTGACATCAGCTTCTTTTGCTAACCAGTTTCTATAGGTTGGTTGGTTGGCTGGCTTACGTCAAACAGTGCCCTCGTTAAACCCCAAGTACCTACCTACGTCAAACAGTGGTTCACAAATTGCTCACTTGCTACACCAAAAAATCCGTGTGACAGGAAGCCTTTAGATAACTATGGCTTTAATAGCCGTAGTTATCTAAACTATGCGAGCTGATTATTGGATTCCACGTTATAAAATATACATACTTCATACTTAACATGCATAACATACTACTTTATTCCCTATTTTACCCCTTTTTTTGTATCAAACCTTAATTTTGCCTAACTACGGTACTTTCCAGGTACATGAACTCCAAGATAACGATTACTGTACTGTTAAACTAATACATCTTGTTCACATTAAACATGGGATCGAATTTATTTCAAGCAAATTCTTCTGCAGTATTGAGGTAATGAAGCCCTTACCCGTTTCAGTGTCCGTGATGCAATAATCTGGAGATGCTTCAAAATAGACTAGATCTGATCTTGTTGGTCTCTTATGATGGTAATTGGCTACTATGAGTTTAGTTCCAGCTTGATTCATCATTACTTCCGTCGCACCGTCATATTTCTTTTTCAAATAATTGCCCACCTTCCGGAATTCCATCATTGCCTGCCAACAAGTACGAACCGTACAGGAACCGCTTACACCGTGACACTTGCATTCTAATTGTATATGCCTCTGAACAGCCTGTGAAGTGTGTACAAAATTCAATAATGACACATCTTGCAATTGCAATGATTGTAGGGAGAATAAATTTCAACCACCGATTGTCATCTATGTATCACATTTGTCTAAATGTGGTTTGTTAACCAGTAACTTACTTTTCTTCCAGCACGATTATTATGTAAATTCATAAGTGCCCTCGCATCTCTTTCTTGCTTTTCACGTGCATCTACGAATTTCCTTGCAAAGTCGTTACCATAGCCAATGTTATCCGAACAGCCACCCCACGTGTATTCGCCTTTTATATCTCGATGAATACCCTAATAAATAAAATGGATTTCACTTCAATATTTGTTTTTAAACATATTTTAAAACAACCATACAAATTGAACAAGAAAATAAATGTCACAATTTCTATTAGATCGGCTGTCGTTAGTTGGGAATACAAAATTATTATTGATCAGAAAAATTCATCAATATCATCATTTTCTTTCATGATTCGCTGGCATAATTTGATGTTAGAACCAATGAACAGTGTGCAAAGAATAGAAAGGAAATGTGTATTAATGCCTTAAGGGGTAAACAATCTTCCAATGCATTATGCATCAGTCAAATCAGCTGGCAATCTATAGCCACAGTTTCAACTTCCATGTGAATTATAAAAGAACTGATTGCAGTCTTATCGTGAAACAAAATTGAGTAAAATTGGTGTAATCAACTGTTTATTTAAATGTGGAAAAACATCCTACCTTTTTTGTAGGATCACAGGCACAATAATTAAGTTCGCCTCTGCTACATGCCCTTGTAACAGCATGAACAACACCAGCTGATGATATGGCGTACACAAATGCAGCTTCACGACTGCCTACTAAGACAAACAATATTATAATAAAAAATCAAAAATATATCTTTAGTTGTTTTTAATAGTTGGCTTAGAACATCAAAATGTTGGTTATAATTTTCTCAAAGTATAAATGGGGCTTTTCAGCTCATCCTTGTTATTTAAATATAGTAGATTAGTTCGATACATATTGCATACCATCATCAAGTAATATTGTAAAATCGTTTTTGTTTTTTGTAGAAAAACTGCCAAGAAAGTAAAATAAAAATAACTTATTGTCAAGTGCGATAAACTGATTGATTTCAGCAAACTAGTAGGCTTGTAATATTATAGTAGAGCTTTCAAATGGTTAATCTTGTTAATGTCATATACAAAGATGAAACTTCTGATAAGGACACCCTATCTCCACACACCTGATTCTGAATAGCACATCACAAAAAAGCTTAAGTGAACATAAGAATGACGGACCCTAGACTAGGCTACCAAGAATTCAGATTAGATACTGGTAGCTTCTTTCAATGAAATTCCGTGAAAACGTGCTGATCTCATTGCGAACAGCACGTTTTCAAGTTTTTTTTAACCAAAACATAGTACATAGCGAATTCAGATTAAAAGCTTATTTTAATGAAATTCGATGAAACATGCTGTTGCTGTTGGTGAATGCTGCTTCCAGATCTTGGTTTATGCCACCACAGTATGTAAGAACTAATATCGCAAAACATTTATGGCATGTATTATATGTCAGAAGTGAGAGAGATTTTGAAGACAATCCTACCTCCCAGGAACCTACTAATGCGGAATTTAGATCAGTTAGCTTAGGTTAGGTTAGTTAACAACAATTTCTTTAAAAACATTTAAGACTCGATTTAAGCCTAAATTTAAAACGAACCTAAATTCTGACTTAACATAACTATTTCAATTTTTAATGCTAAATTTCATACATTGCCAAAACTAAGAATGGCGGCAATCTAGAGATATGCCCGGCAGTCTGTACTCTATAGAATGACTAGATTTTATACATTGCCGATAACATATACCTGTAAACATCAATTAAAACATTTTAGCCTAGCCGCCTCCCTTTCTACAAGCTGAATACTAGGTCTAACCCCTTCTAAATCAAATTCATGGATATGCACTTGTAACACATTTTTAAACAAACATCACCGATAAACACAAACTATTGTATCTACCTAAAAAACTACACAATACAGACCGAGTTACATTATGTTTACATTATTACATTATGTTTAATCCCCTCCCCCCCTCGTCACATTATGTTTATCCAATCCAACATAAGTTTACTCATAAGTCCACTTTAGCTTATGAGGAAACCTTTAAGAAATATTATTAAATAAACTTTTTTTACTCACACAAACGCTACTTCTTTAAATCTGTTCTGTGAATACTTTCCAGTCAGAGTGGCATAAATGTATTTGGTATAATTTACGCTGTTTACACAGTGCTGTGTTTACTACCGTACCAAGAAAGTTTTGTTGCTGAACTCGGGAGTTTCGGTTAAGATCATAAGGAAGTTTGTAGGTTTAAAAAGAGGGTAGAAAATCCCTTTATCCGCATATCCAAGGAGGGATCGAGTTGCTTTAGAACCCTTTGAGCTCCACAAAAAGGTATGGACCAATGACCTTAATCGTAACTGAAGTGGGTTTTCATTGAAGTTCAGCGCCAAAGGTGTAGGCGGAGTACACCAACCCCATGTGAATGTCGTACAAGGCTAATAATACGTAATGTCCTTCTCTCCCATTGGAGACCTACATTTGATTCGAAACCCTTATGTGCTCTCGATCCAGTTTCCTAACAAGATCACTTTCAGATATGGAAACTACAGTTTGTCGGACAATATGCTCACACAGGTTTCATACAACATTGTAAAAAAATGCACAAAGATAAGTGGTAAACCAGACGTTAAGGCAATAATCAACAAAACACACACCTTCAGTATTGTCATTAGTTGAAGGTATTTTCAATACAGGCCTAATCTAATCATATGCAATATACGAGTTGCAGTTGTTATATAAGCCTAAACATTGCAATATCATATGCAAAACGAGTAAATCGTTTAACGAGCAAATAAATATGTTATAAACAGTAATTTATCACAATTAGCATATCTCATAAATTACCTTACTGTTTTTGTTAATTTTGCTTTTAGGGGAGAGCATCCAGAACACAAATGTTGGAAATATTCCAGGTAAGTACTTGGGGTAAGTAACAGAGTCAATGGAACTTGCATAGGGGCCAACGAAACGGGGTGTTAAGCCTCCCCCTGTCAAGGGGGATGGTAAACCACGCGCCAAACACGACGTTTTGTGGTCATTCAAGGTGAAAATGAAACTACTTGAGACCAGTTGGGGCCAAAAGCGGTGAAAGCACTGTGCAAATCCTTTCAAGTTGTAGCCCCTTCAAGTTCGCAAGTAAGTGGCTATTTGGTCAATGAGACTCAAAGGACCTTTTCAAAATGGAAAAAATGGATACCTCTAGAGTCTAAAAATGCTAGTTTAGCCTATAGGCACTAATGTATTTTCAGAAACAGGACCAGTTAAAAAAATGCTACTATTCTACAAACCAGAGCCAAATCCTGTAACATTAGATATTGCCCACAACATTCAATATCGTACGATTCTATATATAACCGATAGCTATTTTGAAGTGTAAAAACAAAGATCGGTAGATCGTACACACATAAGACAAAAATACCGAGTTTCTGAAAACTTAGGTGGATTTATGGAATTTGCATAAATTTATGATTTTGTTTCTTCTGGGACTTAGTTAAAATATGAAACAAGAATGAAAAATGCATACTATAATGCAAAACTATATTACTCACACTGTAAAAATCATTCATCATTGAAAGTTTTTGTCTTTCCTCATGAACACATCTAATAGCACTCATTGTTTTATAAGCTGATGCATATATACTGAAATTTTTTACAATATCCATCATATCACTAAAACCAGCATGCTACTTTGACTTTGTAAAAAGTTGTAGAACTTTAGTAGTAGCAGTAGTAGTTCAAGTAGTTTTCAATGAAGAAAACTATTGTAACACAAATATACACACTACTAATAGTATACATTTCTCGAATATCAACGAATAATCAGTACCAATATGCAAAATTTAAATCTCCTGGCTTGTGAAATAGCCAGACTAAAGTTAAGTACCAAAGTGACCAAGTATACGAACGTTATAAAACTACTAACTTTTCAACAGGACTTTGTCGAAAACTGAAGCATTCTTGTTAATAGTTGAGCAATTCCAACGTTGATACCGAAATTGATATTGACATTCACTGACACCAACTTTAGCACCATGTCCTATACTCAACATCACGTCTGGATTCTTCCGACAGAGATCTCGTTGTCGACCTAACAATCCTGGACAAACGATCCGGTTTCCAACAGATGATAACTGCAGTTGTTGACTTGCAAATGACCTGCAAAATTGAAATGCACGTTAGTTCAATCAATTGAAGAATAGATTGTCATCAGTCATCACAATATTACCTTAAAAAATTTTACACAAATAAATACAAAAAAAAAATAGATAATGAAGCCAAGATAAAATAAGTTATTTATACAAAGATAGAGTTGATTGAAGACCTGCGAGTTCCTTACATGGAATTTCAGTATTGTATCATTTAATCCCAGATGCTCGATACTGTACATACAAAAAATTGCTTTTATGCGATTTTATTTAAGCAGTGGTGCACAAATAAACGATGAATTTTTCTCACTTCAGGAAATTTCTTTATAAATCTGATTTTTAATATATGCTAAGGTTTTAAAAGAATATGACTTTTGCATAAATCGAGGTGCTCGTGTACACTATGAATATCGATTTACTGGTGACATTTATTAAGGTTATTAATTTTAATTTTTGTATTATAAGGGGCGATACAAAAAAACTGCATGACGAAATACGTATTTTTGACATTTTAGCAATATTTGTTTTGTATTTCAAGTACCGGTAGTCGAAATGTATAAATAACTAATTTTAAATATCAATTAATTATCACATTAATCTTGTTTGTACAAATTAAAGTGCTATGGTGGGAAATTACATAAATCTAAAGAAATCTAATTACCAGGATTTACATTACTATTCAACGAAACGTCAACATCAGAAAATGAAGCAAAACAATCGTTTAGTAATACTTATTACGTAAAATTCTTAAAATATAAAACAAATTTCATAATAAACAAAAAACAAAAGATTTTGTGATGTTGTCATTGAAACATTATGTACTACGCATAGTAAACAAAGCCAACGAACGGTTGTCAAAAGTAAAATTTTACCAAAACTTCAACAAACTTTCACGTTTACAAGTAGTGTTTACACACGTGTGTTAAGTAAAAAAAAACACTGACAGTATATAGCAATAAACTAGTCATTAGTTAATACATCGTTCTCATTTTCATCAAACTAAACATGTTGTGATTTTTCAAAATGTGCTTGTATAATGGCGGATCGAAGTGTGCAAGAGGGCTCAAAAAATATGCATAACGCTAATGCAAAATTGACACTGATTTTAATACTGTCACATACAGAGCTAGTTACATATGAAATTCAAAATATAGAATAAAGGAAAAGTTGTAATCAAAGTACATAATCGTTTTTCCAGTGTGATCGTTATTTGGAAGCGGAATTACGTTTTATATGTTAATTTCACACTAGTTCTTTGTGTTAATTCAAGCTACGCTATCATCCGCACTTACGAGCCATAACAGTATAGGCCTATTATTTTCTATTAATTATAAAATACAGATTTTTAATAATAATGAACCGAGTATATTAAATTTAATTATCGAACATTTAAATAGTCAATAGCTAGTTAAGAGAGATATAGTAAACTACGTATTTATGATGATCAATTCATTATTTTCAATAAGAATGGTATATTTTTCTAGATTTATTTATTCATCATTGAGTACATAATCATTTATAAAAAATTTTTTTATCTATTATTACGTTGCGGTATAATGATTGTAAAGTTTAAGATTATTCATGTTATCTTAAGGACAAAAGTAGTTTGTTATTTTTTTATATGTTCGGGTTTGTTTGATCAATCGTATCATTGTTATCGTATAAAGAAAAAATAAAGATAATAAAACAACATGAAAAATAAGAAAAATTCATTCTAAACTTGATCATTTTCACAGTATTCCAAGATAGAGGTGAAGAGGAAACATGCGCAAGAAAGTTTCTTTATATTTTTAATGGTGGTTACTTTAAAAAACTATAAAATGCACCATCATAAGTTGTAATATAAATTTACACTATATAACTATGTGTAACTAGATTTAAAACATTTAAATTAATAAAAACGCATAAAATGTCAACTTCAAATGAGCAATCATTAAAAAACTGGCAGATTTTAAAGTGTATGTTAACAAGTACGTTTTCCTACGATTGATGAAATTGTAGCATCTTTCAAATAGGTTATTTCATATTTCAATCAAATATATAAAAATATGATTTGATTAATTATGATTATTATTATTTTAGTTTATTGAGCATTTCGATAAGATAAAAAGTAAGAATGCCAAACGAAAAATCCACACATACATAAAGACGTTTGTTTGATGAGCATGAAAAGCATGAAATATCCGTAAAAAATATATAAAAATGAAAATATATTATAAAAAAATATGAAATTATTTAAATATTCTAGATTAATTTTTATTTACTTATATTTGTTTTTGACATATCTAAGAAAATGGGCGTTAAAAGTTAACATTAAATTTATTCATTCTTAGAAGCAACAGGTATTTCTTCACCGATATTCCTGTAGAATGAACTGTCTAAAAGAGTTTGATCCAATAATTTTACAAGACACCCGTATGATTGTAAACATTTCTTACCAAAGGAACAGGTTTTAAGAGTTTGGATTCACATACATCCCAAAGAACCAAAAACAAAATCCAAGAATTTAACACCTATATATAAATGAACCAAAAACCTTACCAAAAAAAATAAGGAAAGTTCATCAAATATGCTTTGAAAAATTTGGTTACTTACCACCAAGTAGCGTCTACTGCGTAAGTCAAAATAAGTAAGATGATGAAGCAACTGGAGAGGTTTGGTATGATCATGGGATGATGTCGTTTCGGAGGCATCACGAAGGCGGTGTCAAAGACTTGCCGCCCGCGTTGTCGTCCAATTCGTCAGCTTTCCTTTCCTCGCGCCTTCTGGTGGTTACCGAATGCACCCTTCGCATCCTCTTGTCATTGGTTCGTCAAATTCACGTGATCGAATAACGCTATATTCATCATCATCGTCGATATCATCCCTCTCTTCTTCCATGAAGTTGAAAGGGGTGAAGAAAGGTGTTTCATCTAAGGATGTTTTTTGAAGAAATAGAGGTTAAAAAAATTGTTGAAGGTAAATATTATATTTTCATGATGAATTGCATATTATTATTAAGGAAAAGCGTAATTTTGGTATCGTCGAATAAGCAATATGTGGATTGGGGGAATATTGATATTTAGGAAGAGCAACATCTGTTTTAAAAATAAAATACTGGATGCTTTTAGAATTGATCTAAATAATGCGAGATTTCTTTAAAAATCAATCAATTACGTTAACTATAAAATGTTAAAATACTGGTTTTTTTTACAAAATTGGTCATACTGTACATGTATTGTATACCGGTAGGCTACTGTAATAACTATTTTGTATGAAACTTCACTGCGCTACGTTTGCGCTAAGAGTGCAAATGTATTGCACTGAAGCTTTCTTTTGAAAAATCTTCTTCAGCAAAATTCTTTTCGTAAATTTAATTGAAGACTTTCCCAGAATAACGTTGTGTGTTACAAAAATTCAATATTGAGATTATTATGACAAACTGCGCCTCATACATGGGCCTAGCTAGTACCGCCAATAGACAAACTCATACCTACCTAAAACATACATGTATAACTTCGAAATTGGGCACCTAATAGGTGACGATCAATGGCTTCTTTTGCCATTTACTCAAAACTATGAATTCACATGCAACGTTATTCTGTGCAAGCCTTAAATTTTAAGTTTTTGATCGTTCAATTGAAAGTTTCTCATTGCATATCATAGAACAAAACTTTTCAAAACAAACAATTTGAACTAAAGTCGCTTTGTTTTTGCAGAATACAGCATGTAATCGTGCTTTTCGTACTGAAAGCAGCACGATTTGAACAAAAAAAAATTCAACTTCAATTACAAGTTTAAGTAGGCCTACAGTATATTTTTCTTCAACTTATTTGGACCTGAAGTCTCTGAAGGTTCCAAGTTTTAATGGATACTAATAAACGATAGGCACGACACAGGCACTTCAACCCTAATATCCAACTCTAATTAATTAATGGCAATTTAAAACCAATGTGCCTTTTACAGTACAATAAAGTTTTAAGTACAATTGTACACCCAGTTGTGCCTACATCGCATACATACAATACAATGATTAGCTTGAAAGTTACATAGAAATTGTATGTAACTTTGTATGAACAATGTGTAATACAATATTCACTAATGGCCTGAAGAATTTCCAAGCCATGCTGATTTTATTTTAATGTTAAGGTTTTATTCTTAACGTGTTCTAAAACTGTCCAACTGTTAAGATTTCCATCGAACTTAGGCCTATTGATATTTCACTACTATAAATGTAAATAATCAGATTAATATTCTTCATCTTCAGAACCAGATGTCATAAAACACTTCATACTTCCCAGAAGCATATAGAATACATTATGTCGTTTAAGTTAGTGTCTAGTATATGAATTATGTCAAATTTAAAGAGATTTCACACTTAAATAGAAACAACCAATTTACTAGTTGATATTTTTTAGAAGTATACTATTAGATGATTATATGAAATTATGAGTATGATCTTACTCTAACAGTTGTAACTTATCTTTAGTAGCGTATGCCTACTGTACAGTACACACATCTACAATATATTGTATCAGATTTTTGATTTTATAAAATAAGCAACTAACTTATGGTCAAATTATCGGAAGGTGCATTTCGAGTTTGTCTATCTAGTTATCATAATTGGCCGTCGTTACGAGGATTTTGAAGTTTGTTAAGCTCTGTTAGGCTTAACAAAATTTGGTGCTATATCAAAATTTATAAATAGTATTTCTTTTATCAAATGCCTTAATAAAAAATTTCATTGCTGAAGATTTAATTCATTCGTAAATTATTTTTTTATCATTAGCAATCAACAGTAGACTTGCTAATCCGGCCATTCCTTGCACATAGGGATGACAGATTAGCGAAAATGCCGGAATACTAAGAAAAATGCATAAAAATGCTTTATTGAACTCAATGTTGTAAGATTACTGTATGTAGTGTAAAAACCTAAATATCAGTTCTTAATAAGTAAAAACCTAAATAAAAGACAACCATATGATATGTAAAGAAAAACACGACTACGATAATATCATAGTAATGCCTATATTATAGTGTCTTGTTTACCGAAATCATTGCTTTAACCCCACCTTTTTACATCACCACAAGAGGAGACCGGATAATTGAGAAGCCAAATTAGCAAGAATTTACTGTATTGCATCATATTTAAAACATAACTTTCTTAAAATGCATAGGCCTACTGCTTGATTGCACATTCAATGTTTCAATGAAATGAACTACCTGTATGGTACCGGTGCCTAATTTTTTTTTTCAGAAAATATTTTCCTATGAAATTACCAATTCATAAGAATCATAAGAAAGGTCTACCAAACAATTTGTTAAAATGTTACAATTTCTTTGTAAGAATGAACGTCTAGACAGTGGGCGGTCCACAAACTCCATTGAGGTCAAAACTCCTCCTTTTACAATTTTTGAACTGTTTTCATAAAAAAAAAAGAGACAAATCCCAGTTTGGCTACCAGTTTCTCAACAAAAAACAACAAACTTGTATACATTTTTGTTAAGACTTATAGGCAGTGCTACAGAGTTCTTCAATCTAAGAAAAAGAAATTGATGAATGAGAGTAGTAGTAGATCCTACAGCAAATGTCACACTTAAATGTGACATCCAGGAAGAGTTCTAATACAAAATACCCTAGATATTACCTGAGAGTACATTCTATCTAGACGAAGATAAAGTTGTACCTCCACCAGGTGTAGAGTTTGTTAGAAGAAGAAAAAACTAGAGGGGTGTAACCCATGTGTGCCATTATTCCACACACACACTTTGGCTTGAGTCCGTTTTCGAGACTAGTGGCGTGTGGCTGATGCGGCTTGGCAGCAAGCTCATCCTCCTATAGCACTCATCGAGGGCTCGTTTCAATGTCTCCATTTGTGTGGAAGAGACCAAATGGAATGCAACTGTTGCTAGTATAACCACTGCTGCTTCTTCCCTCATATTCAACTTTTATACCATTCCCAAGAAAAACGATGTTTTCACACGATATTACAAATTATAAAACCTTGGACAAAAAATGAAATTCAAATAAAATTGATACTAAACAAGTGCATCAAAAAATGCTTTTTAAGCATACTTTTTATATACCCTACTGTCACATACAGATATACTGTATGTACAACATAATTCCAAAAAAAATCTGCATGTTTCGATTTATGCGAATTAAAATTTATGCAATCTATGAACGATTCGTTATTTGAGTTCATGCGAGTTTTGAGTAATTTCATTTTTTGATTCCTGCAATTACGGATTTATTTATTTTTCCATTATGCAGTTTATTTGTGCGAAGGACTTACGTGGTTCTCGTTTTATGCGTTTTTGGTACATTGGAATATACAGTATAGTCTCATGAACGACTGTAGATGGCAGTATACGTTCAATTCCCAACTCACTCACAAGTGAAGCAAATATAAAGAGTATAAAAACATAAATTAACATCAATTTAGCATTGTATGCGTAATACAGATATCCCACTGAAATTAATCATATTAAGAGAAATGGTTCAAGAATTGATTCTGTGGATTTATAAAAAGAACGAAAACTTCACCTCACATCCTCGTAAGAGTATTTTTTTAATACATGTAAAAAATTTGGAGTGTGAATAAGTTGTTCACGTCTTATTTAACTGAAACAGGTGCTTTTTTTTTACACTCGGGATAACTGTTGTACAATATTTGCTGGCAGGAATCCTTCAACTTTTTCCAGAATATAACTCACTGGTTGGTACGCCCAACTGATCACCTACAGAAAAAAAACAAACAGGGAAATATTAGAATGGATACATTGGATGTATAATGTATTTGACATGTCTGATGTCTTTGTTGACAAATAAAATGTCAACAATGGTAAATAGAGACAACTTCTTTGCTATCCATAATATAACCACCTAGTTAACATTTTGAGCATTAGCTCGAATTTCGAAGATTTCATTGTCACAAAACCCTCGTTTTCTCATTAAACATTGAATAAAAAACGTTTCCATATAACGAAAAAATTTTCAGATTTAATTTAATTTTTCCTAAGTTTTCCAAATAAAGAAAAATTTCTCAACACTGAGAATTTTTCCATCATCATATACCTATGGCAGTGAGTTTACTCCTATAATATGACAAAGAAGGTGTGGCTTGTTCAACCAATGTATGAACACATTCACCGCCCAATGCTCCTCCTACTTTCCACAGCAAGCTCCTCAACATCTGTTTACCCCCCCCCCCCCAATCATTCAAAACATTAAGTAGCATGAATGTGATACTTTCCAATATTCGAGCATTTGCATATCACATGCAAATACATTTTGCTATACAAACGCATAGTCCAACTATAGCAAGCGTATTGTAAAACTATAGATAACATCAAATAAACTAAAATTATACAATACAGTATATGAAAAACAAAAAGCCGCTTATAAAAACGTGTTTTAAACAAGCAAAAAGAAATATTTTGAAGACAATTTATTTTTCTAACAAGAGTTGAGATAAAATACGTTAACTGTCTATCAGTTTTCATCTCCCGCAAAAGATCTTTTCAACTTCGCAAAGTTTACCTACTTGACACTACTCCCAACCAGAATTTTACAAATGTTCCTAAAGCCTCTTTACTTGTAAGAATACAATAGATGGGGAGAAAATCGCCTAGTACACTACTGATACTCCACACTGATAAGCTTTTGTAGTCCTTCGGATTAACATAGCTGCACACCCATTAATACAATAGATAGTGTAAACACCATTGCGTGAAACACTCTAATACATGTTTTCCACATCATCATATACAATACAATGATGAGTTATTTTTACATTGTATGAAAAAAGCATTATATATGAATGAATTATGTGTATTAAATGTATTATGAACGAATACACATATTGAGAGATCATATAATTATTTTACGTCGCTAAAAAAAAAAGATTGAAACTAATTTTAAAGCATATATTTAGGTAGTGAATTGACTACATGCAATTGTTACCTTGAAAATTGCAACAGAAAATTTCATGCAATGCAAATGGTATTTCCATATTCGCTATTATAACCATTGATATAACAAAAGTATTCCGTTAAGTCAGTTTCGTGTCTCTCAATTGCATGGCCATTTATAGTTGTAACTATTTATGAACATTCAGCTTTTACCAAACTTTGAAAAGTTGTAAAAGTACTTATGAGTTAGATGCCCTTTTCGCTTGGAGAGCTAGTGGCTGAGGCAATTTGTTTTACTTGACGGGTTGATAATTGCTTTTTTATTTGTTTCTATAAGTTTTTTAACTACCCAAACCTAAACGAGCTATAGTCATAATCTCTAGGTTAGGTTAGCTAAATAAAATAAAAAAGTAATTAACAACACATCAAGTTGATAATTCTCCTAATTTTCCTCCATAACTTCTCTACTGTTTCAAGTAGATTAATTTCGACTATTATTATAATAATGCAAAAAAACAAACAAGCAAAGAAATTATCAAACAACCCAATGTTATTAGTACATTATAAGCATTATGTGCATGCTAGCAGTACACAGTTATGAACAGTATAACATCAATTCAGCAATTAGTAATACACTGCTCCCTGGTAATATGGCAGAATTTCGTGAGTGAGTTGTGACCTGTGTTATAAGACAACATCATCATCATCATAACCGAATGTTTTATTTCTTGATTTCAGTGGTAGCTTCAAACAGTGAAACCAGCAAAATTTCTGCACCCGTGTTGTGAACAGTGTTATATTCACGAGGAGATGTTACGATGTCATGTATTATAGCAAAAAATAACTTAACCTTGTTAAAAAGAAATGATTAAGAAAATGATATGAACAAAAGCTTACCATTTTAGCAACCAATCCCATTGGCTCTGGATACTGGTGTGTTAACAAGGCAAGAAGAGCAGTGAATGAACACAATCCTGCAGTGAAGAGGATGAAGAATGGCAACTCTTTCTTGGGATAAACTGATACCTCATGAAATGCTGCAATGACAAAAAACAAACAAAATTCCTTAACTCATGATTTTCTTAATAAAATAGTGAGTAGTCTGTGTTTTATTTGACTATGAATGTATAGCATGGAAATGATTAAAATAACAATAAGTCAAGAAAATGGTAACAATAATGAATATAATATTTTCATTTACCACCCTAAAACTCATCAGACAACTATAACATTCATGATAGCTAGTTGCATCTTCTCTGATAATTGAAAAGCTTCGAGCAGCATAATGGTAAGCCACAATTTTTCAAAAATGACATTTTTACATCAAACTATCCCTCAGTATTCCTGTTTCTTGCTTGTTACTTTACTACTTCCTGGATTTTGTAGAAAATGGCAGCATAAAATAGAGAATCACCTTGTTGCTTAGCATGGTACTCTGGAGTTTCTCGCCAGAAAAACAGCTCTCCTGAACAATTTTTAAAATGTGGCTTACCATTATGCTGCCCGAAGCCCTTCAATTATACCGAAGTGGGCAAACAAAAGTAGGTTTACAGTCCATATGAAAGCTCTGTTTTTCTCACAATCACAACTGTAAACCTCCTTTTTGCTCTTCCCTGTACAATTGAGGAAGCTTCATTACAACCATAGTAGTGACAAGTCAACCAATCGCTACAATCAAAGTGCCCAAAAGTATATTACATTACAGGTATATGTTACATAAATATAAGTTCACTCACAAGGTAACAATTCCCGGTCTGCATTCTCTGTGCAGGTAGGATATGGATAGAATAAGTGTCCCTTTTCAAGTGGATACGGAATCATCCGAAATGCTGAAAATCAAACGCAACATCACAAATTAAACAAGGTTTAAAACGATTGAAGGGCTATGGGCAATATAATAAGCCACAATTTTTCCAAAAATGACATTTTTACATCAAACTGTCTCTCAATACTGTTTCTAGCTTGTTACATTACCACTTCTGGGACTTTCCAGAAAATGGCAACATAATATATAGAATCACCTTGTTGCTCAGTAAGGTACTTTACGGAGTTTCTTACCAGAAAAATGGCTCTCCCAAATAATTTCAAAATTTTGTGGCTTATATGGCCCGAAACCCTTCAATTGTTTCAAACTTACTATAAGGTGTGTGAGAGAACACAATTATAAACTCACTGCCTTCCCATGTACAGTGAAGAAGATTCAAAGCTCCTTCCACCCTTTTCCAGTGTTGCAAATGGAAGAACGCATAAGCTATTGCTTCACTGTCGCCTCGCTTTAAAATGTGCTCTGGTGGAAGAATTAAACTTTTCATTTCCAGCAGATACTACAAGTAAATAAAATGTGCGATTATTATTTTCAGTCGATGAAATGAGAATTACCATGTATTTGTTTATTGTCCCTTGAAAAATTGAGAAAACTCACTTTTGGAACATGAGGATTGAACTCTACAGCTCGATGAATAGCTTCAACAGCATTCATTTCTGCTGTGCTTAATCCTCGTTTACTCGCAATGTCAGGAGCGAATCTGTAACAAATCACAAGTCATAGTTTGTGCATTGAATTCATGGGGTTACAAAAGATTGCTACAACTGCATACTATTATTATAAGCAAACTGAGTAAGCTTATCATTGTTTTAATACTTACTTGTCACTGACAAGTCTGGCTTTTAGCAATGCTGCGGTGTAGCATATTGTTGCAGATTTAGGTAAGCTGATATCTATGAATAATTGAGGCATCGTTAAGCATACAACAACAAATAAACACTCGTGTTAATTATTCAACAATGAAGTACAAAATACCGAATCGATATTTACCATCATACTTAGCTAAAACTGCCTGCACATCTGCATAAGCTTGCATTTCAAGCAATGCTTCGATTAAGTTTTCATGAATGTTTAATGCATTCATCACCGGGAATTCTTTTATTAGCTTTAAAAAAATTTTTTTTTTCAAAATAAAATAAATTTTTCCACTCCATGAATAACTGAGATACAGTGTGTCCCTAAAGTCACTTTCTATTTGGCAAAACTTTCCAATACAATCAATGTTTTAAGGACACTTGTTTTGAAGATTATTATATTCATGCATAAAGTATACAAATGAACGTATAATCTTATCATTGAAACATTTATTTGAAATTTGCCTTATTTCACCAAATAGATAGTGACTTTAAGGACAAGTATAACTCGTTCTTACATCTCTCATCATTTTAACGGCTTCTTTTAACTTGCCCATCTTTCTTGCACACATTGCAAGTCGACGTCTGACATATATCAACACATTTGTATCTCGCCCTACATAAAAAAAAAATTAAAACTATACTGGAAATGCATTTTTGATGATTATGAATAATGATTGTTATAGCAATGATTCATTTAGGATAAGACAATAAATTCGAATGCTCACTATGTTGTGCTTCATGGACTGAACTTTGATGCTGCATTTGCTGAGATTTCTTATAATTAACTTCTGCAACTTTTAAAGCTTGCTTGAACATCTTTTCAGCCTTAAATGCAAGAAACAAAAATTAAGAAATAACGTCTTCTTCAAGAAATTAGACTAACTATATATTCTCCACAGAAAAACATTACCTTCAAAACCTTAACTTATGGAAATAATGTAGACACTGTTAACATGCAAGACACCCCAGCTTTAATCATATGATGTTAACATACAATTCTAATCACAAATCTAGTTTTAAAAAATTGTCGTTGTCTTGATTTGCAATGAATAGGTAGTGAGTTTTTGCTCACCTTATATATTGCTTATTATAACACTGTGATAGGTGTAAGTTTACCTCAGTCACTGTGGTGGCTTCTTCTTCACTTAGCAGAATGAAAGCAGTTGCACATCTATAAAAAAACATATTTTATGGTAATCAACGTTCGTTGGTTTTGAAATCAACAAGTGTTGCATGAAATATCTTACTCTGGATGTTTTTCCAATGCTTCATGTGCTGCTTTAATTCGCGAATGCGGACTGATTTCTCTCCAAGCTGTTTGCATTACTTTAAAAAAACAAAAAAACTACATGAATCTCAAGTCTTGCAAAGGAAAATGATCGATCATGAATGTACAAAAAAACAAACAAATTCATTGATTTTATAAAGCGTACTTTCATATTCGAGTTTTCCAGCATCAGCTTCACACGTAAAGAAAGTCTGGTGATCTTGTGCCGATAAATTCATGTCATAGTAAGTAAGTGGCTCTTTTCCAGTAGACCATTGAAATCTATTGTACTCAGACCCACGAAGTAGATTTAATGGATTACGCCATACTTTACATTCTTGGGAGAGACAAAAAAATCAAACTATTATCTTAGACAAGAACACCCAACATTGAAACAATCGTGGCTTGAAATTGGAATTACTCATACCAGGTATCGGTTGTTGTCCGCCAGCAGATGCATTGGAACTGTTAGTATCGTTTCCACTTTCACTACCACCGATCCATGGTGATATGTGGTTAAGTGACACTTGTTCAATGAAGGATGTTCCATATTTCCGAAAGTACCACCATTCAAATATCTTTAACAAAAAATCAACCTTTTGAAAAGTCAGTAGTGATTATACACTAAATAATTAATTTTAATTTTATTTAATTTTATCCAAAAACACTAAACTGTCCAAACTACTGTACCGATGTCAAAAGTGACAGATGTCACTTCTATCCACAAATAAGAAAAAAAAAATCAAACTAACCAAAATTAGTCCGGATATTAACGATGATGTGCCCGTCAACGCAACGTAAAACTTTGGCGTCAAAGTGTTCAAAAAGATTGTAGCTGCAATATACAAACAAAAAAAATTATACAAAAATTTTAAAAAATTAATTTAAATATTTTGCATCACATCACCAAAAAATTGCCATAGCATTAGATCAATAGGAAATTCATGTAGGTAATCTTATTTCAAATCTAATAGAAATATTTTCTTTAGCCAAAATAAAAGACTCAGTAATGTAATTGAATAGTGCCGATCACTTATCAAGATCAATCAATCTACATAATTTTCACCAGTTGGTCATTAAAAGGTGAATAAAAATTACTGCACTACTAGTGCGGTAATGCTGAAATGGCTGTCAGTAGCTTTAATGTGCATTTATCAGATGATAAACAGCTGTAGTAACATGCCATAAAAAGTATTCTTCTTTGAATATAACCATACACCATAAAATAATAAGTATGATACAGGAATATGGTTAATATAGATAGTACTATATAACAAGTGAGAAGTTTAGTGTTTGTTTACACAGTAAGTACTATAAGCACTTTATTGCTTAGCAACTACCTTCAATTTGCAAATATTATATCGGTAATAGTTGTATATTTTCATATAACTTTGTACACACGTGATATGTAACAGTTTAATATAAACTTTTCATACTAAGACGAATCAAGTGTTTGTTTGAGCTGCTAGTCATATCAATCACTAACCATTTCATTACTGTTTACACAACACTTGATTCTATTGAGTGAATTGCCAAAATTTGGCAAATGTTATGTCCATGGAAAATTGTGTTCATATTTTTTGGTCCACAGTTAAACATATCAAATTTCATATTAAGACAAATCTAGTGTCTGTTTTAACTGAATGTTATATTAATTTAATAATAATTTTATTACAGTTTACAGTAAGTACTACAGTATTGAGTGTAGCAGTGTGATTCTACCTTTAATTTTGCCAAAATTTGGCAAATGTGTCCATGAAAAATATTCATATTTTTTGTAGACACTATTAAGTACAGTATAGTGTAATATCAAACTTTTACACCAAAACAAATCTACTGTCTACGTTATATCAATAACTAACAAATTATATCACTGTGTACAGTGCACTTGATTCTATTGACTGAATTGCCAAGATTTTGCCAAATATATTAAAAAAAATATATGTATTAATTTATTTTTTTTTTGCAAACAGAGATAACTGTAGTGTAGTACACATTTATATACTATGACAAAACAAGAGTTTGTTTGAGCTGCTTGTTACATCATCTCACTCACAATTTTATGTTCTCTATTTGAATGTTGATGATTGACACAAAAATGAATTAAATTGTAAAATAAAAACAACAACATTGAATATAAATTCCACTATCATAAAAACCTTTTATAATTATACCAAACAGGATGTGTCGTTACTAACGGGAAAAAAAAATACAGTGGAAATCCAAAGAGCTTGCTTTTAGAACAGACAAATATCAAGATAAAAAAACAAAAAATATCAAATGTCAAATGTCAAACACCATTTTTCCTTCAACTATTAAAAAAAATAACAAATTAAAAATTCCATATTTCACTTTAAAGGTATCCAAATAAATCTGTCAAATAAGCAACAATTAGCACTAACAAACAGATGGTTGCAAAACCCTAATCAAATGTGATTTACAAGACGAATCAATGATATAAAACAAATTGGTGACAGAACCGAGTCATTGTTGATACTTACAGTCAAACATTACAATGTCAAAATTGTTGTTTAAAATCTTCTAGAAAAAAGTAAATAAATTGTAGGCTCAAAATGTAAAGTGGCGAAGCCTGCGTTTTTCAAACAGCCGAGGTGTTGGAACAGCCACAGCAAGTGAGCAGACTCAAGCAGAGAAATTATTGATTGAAACTGAAGCAGCCACGCAGTTTCGTAGCAATAGCAACATATTGGAAAAAGATGATGGCAAAAAAAAAAATAAGATGAAAATAAAAATAAATTTAAATCCACCATATAAAATTTTTATTTATGACACTCATCAAATTATTAGTGGCTCTTCACCATATATATTTTCTAATTGAAGGACACAAAAAATGAAATTGGTTTCAAAAATAAAATCAACACACCAAGATGATTAGCGTGTACAGAGCAACCAATCGGATAGTTCTGTCAAATGGAACTGTTGCCAAGATACGGTATTTGTCTTGTTCATCATGGAAAACAACCACCCAGACAGAATCCAATCAGGATGTGTTATTTTGTTTTTACAACTATTGTGCTTCCAAATTTAAATTCTTAAATTTAGAAGAACATTGAAATTCAAAATAAGCATACTGGACTGATCGTATATGGAAATAATTATATGAATTTTGTAACAGTGTTGGATAAGTTGTGATTTTTCCCAAAGATATATACAGGGTGTCCCAAAAGCTAAGCTTCATAGGATATGCATTCAACACTATATAGGTTTCGTTTAACGTTGATTTATTAATGATTTTTATATTTTTCAGAGTGTAATGTAATTGATGAACTGATATTGGTTGTATCACATAAAAATATTCCTATTGTATACTTTTCCAATGAGACCTGACTTTTGAGACACCTTATATTAATACTGTATAAGGTAATGGTATTTATAGTGGGCCATAAATCTTTATTGGCCACTGTATTAGTGATTTATGTACAAACTAGTTTGTACATAATGAATGAAAAACATCAAATATAAACGAAGGGGGGGGGGGGTTA
>JAQIWH010001009.1:0-36702 GCA_034695005.1 Cryptops parisi | reverse complement strand
ACCTACTGCACTTAGTGCATTTTTTTTCACATTTATATACATTCTAAAATTAAAATAAAATATTTTAAAATGTTCATTTTTAAATTTTTTTTTTTGCAAAATACTGCTTAATGTGTGCATTGTTCAAAACTACTGTTCTAAACCGTTTCCTCTATTAAACGACCACCTCTCTGAACGACCACTTTTTCATGGAACAAAAACTGGTCGGTGGTCTCTTGTAGAGGTTTCATTATAAGTGAAATCCGACTGAACATTCATGGAATGCAGCTTGGTGACTTGATCAGATGAATTCAGCTTGATAAGTAATTGGTGGCAGTAGGCTGCTTTTAAGTAGAAAGTACCAGGCTCATTTTTCAAAGTATTAATATTATGGGTATGTTGAGCATAGTAAAAATACACAAAATAATAACTAATAATTACAGAAACAAGTGTACAAGTTTAAGTTTTTGTTTTGTTTTTTCATGTTTACCAGTAGGCATTAAATTCAGAAGAAAATACTATTCATTCACTTAATTTATTCTGTTATTAATTTAGGTTTTTCTAAACTAATTAGTAATGGATCAGAGGGCACTATCAAGCTGAAGGCAGACGACAATGTGAAATGAAAATTTACAAACATCCTTAGGATGACATGACTAGATTGGTATCGCATCCTCTTCGCAATCTGGAGAAGCTTAAAAGGAAACTCACAAGCAAAATGGACACGGATGACCAAACTACAAGCTCGAAAAGAAATGCAACGTTTGTTAGGACTCAGTCTCGCGCCAGAAGCATTCAAAAAGCTAAATCGTTTATTTGGGGAAACAATGAAGCAAATAGACTTCGAGCGGCAAATTCAACTCAAATACAACCAAGATCTCGAAGTACGATTGGCGAAGTGCGTTACAGCAAGCATACAGAGGTTGTTGAAGTGTCGACGATTCCACAGTTGGCAGACGAAGCCTTTCCACAAGTTAAAAGAGTGGTAAGTAATTTGGTTGTATTAAAGTGTTTTCTTCATAGGCGTAGCCAGGGGGGAGGTAGAACCCCTCCCGATAATTCGAAAATGTGTAAAAACAAAAACAAACTCGGCACCCCACTAAATGGAAAACAATATACAATTCACTTCCAAACTCCTCCCGAAATCTTCGAACATCCGAAAATCCCAAATCCCATTGGAACATTCTAAAATCTTCGAATTTTATTTGGAGAGGAGGGGGCAAGAGAAAAATGCTGGCTGCGCCTCTGGTAGTTTTGCTTTGTAAACTATATTTTCACATAAAAAAATGTTTGTATGTTAACTAGTGATTTTTAAAAATTAAACAGGACTTGTTATATGCATCAACTCTGGTTCTTGACGCTAAACTTGGTCATCATTCAAATTTTATTCGTGATGAATACAATATGAAGTATGCTGAGATGAAAGCGTTAAAATATGTAATTTTTCAGTTCAATACACAGAATTGTTTAATTCTTTTCCTCTTTTTTTTCATATAAACTCTAGGTTATATGCATTTTATAATCATGTTGGTTTAAAAATATTCTTGTACCTATGCATCGTTCTTGATTTGTCTCTAGCCATTTTTGAGAAACCTGCTGTCAAAGGATTGGAACTTCCTGCATGGGTACGTGCACTAGCTCATTTTTTTATTATATTACAGAAAGTCCTCGATTAATGCGAGTTCCATATGTTCGCTTATGTTTGTGTATGTGGTGAGAGAAATCCTTCCAAGTACCATACCAGGTACTCTTGATAATCAAGAAAATTGTACTTTACACGATTTTGTTCAATGGTGTCCAAATGACTGAATTGATTGTCTGCAAGTTTTGACCCTATTAATGCGAACGTTGATATATGCGATTTATATTTTGATGTATGAAATTTGTGATATACAGTATTTATCATTTATGCAAGGTTTTCGCAGAAAAACACATACAATCTCATTATAGCTAAATTTTCTCGTCTTTTACGTGCATCTGGGAGAATTTCTTTCATTGCATGATAGTGAAATTCCATATATGCATCTAGCATATATCGAGAACTCTTTGTACTTTGATGTTTTATTAGCATGTCTTGAAAATAATAAAAGCTAATTTGACTTTCAGGTGACATTAGGAATCGAATTTTTGTGTTTAATTTTTTTTCTGTTGCGTTTTGTGCACATGATGATGTTCACAGAACGAGATAGCTTCTGGAGGGATGGAAAAAATTTAGCAATTTTGATAACCATTGTGGTAAGCTTTCACTAATACAGTACGTTTTTGAAAGATAATTTAAATTTTGAAAAATATTTAATGTTTATTTCAGTTGTCTACTATAGACATAATAATATACATAACAATGCTAAACACATTCATGGCAATACACGCTGTACGTTGGTCACGACCATTGCGACCATTATTTTTAATCAATTTTCCAGAAGCTCGACAAGTAAGAAATTTCACTAATAACTTGATCATGAATACCAAACTTTTGTAATGTCCAGTTGACTAATGCTAAATCTTATTCAAGAACAGATTCGTCGAGCATTTCGAAATATTCGAAAGACGTTACCAGAAGTTATGAACGTCATGATTTTGTTTTTCATTAGTATTGTAATTTTTGCATTGATGGCGATGAAACTATTTTCTAAACGGTAAGACTTGTTGGACACTAGATCTTTTATCTTGTACATTGTATATCTATTGGACATTCGTTGACAAATGATGAAAATCAAAGTGTTGTTTATTTTTAAGGAAATGGACGTATCCTGATGGTAAACCTTATTTCAATAATTTTTTGGATTCATTCTGGGATTTGTATGTTCTCGTCACTACTGCCAATCATCCAGATGTCATGTAAGTCAAAGGAGGATTGTATACTTTTTAATTCAACATGTTGACATATAAGTACCGTACTCTAAAGGCTAAATGATTATGATTTCACAGGTTACCAGCTTATAATCATAGTAGATGGTACGTCTTGTTCTTTATGGGTTACTTGATCATATGTCTGTATATATTTATGAGTATATTTTTGGCTGTGATCTTCAACAATTACAAGAAGCACTTAAAGGTATCGAATAATACACTATATCAATGTATAGTGTTGACAATCTCAAATCTGGAATTCGAAACATTTTGTATTAGTGATTTTTTTTTTTTACGGATTTCTGGATTTCGTTCCTGACATTAATAATTAAAGACTTTCAATACATTTGTCACTCTACCTTTAAAGTACATGATACAGTATGTAGTAAAAAGTTTAAGAAACAGAAAAACACCGAGAATTTGTTTTACTTATAAACAACTTGGGAACATCTGGTTTGACTAGTGGGTAGTATCCAAAATTCATGTCGGATACTGGTGTTTTCAGTTTAATAATATTTTTTCTGGATTTGAGGTTGTTGGCTTGCATTTTATGCGATTTCTTAATATCAATTATGTGTATGATACTGTAGAATGAATTTGGGAACAGCTGATTTGACTAGTGTCCGAAATTTCAGATTATTGGTGTTTTCGGATTATTGATATTTCGGTTTATAGATTTTTTTGGATTTGAGGATGGATTTATAAGATTTCTTAATGTCAAGTTAACATGCAGAATGAAGTTGACCATGCCGTTACGACAAAGCGAAATCAGTTGAAGCTCGCATTTGACGTTTTGAAGACAAACGTTGGCAACAAGAAACTATTACCTCGCAAACATTTTAACGCATTACTGAAATTGGTTCCACCCAAAAGAGGCATGGCACTTACAAGTTTATTGTGGTTTGTACTTGATGAAGATATGGATAATTACATTGGTGAGTTCAAAGTTGAATTGAAGGGTCTGGTGTGAAAGGGTGTTAAGTAACATAACATGTTTGCAATTTCGAGGAAAATAACGTTTAAAGATCTGAACTTGCCTATGGACTACTTCACACTTCTTGCACTAATATTTTTTGCACAAGCTGTATTGTTGTTTTGTTCAAAATTTTTGACAAAAATGTTATTTAACAATCTTTTACACCAGGCCCTTTGATTCCAGTCAAATTACTTAATTCTGGAAACATAAAAAAAAAACACAAAAAATTTAATAATGATAATAATTTTATTTTATTTATTTTTATAACCAGATGAAGCTGATTTTCTAAAGCTTGCCGATCTTTTAAACGTTGAAGTGTCTGAAGTAAAGGACAGAAAAATCTTGTTCGAATTATGCTGTCCAACCATTTACAATTCTTTGGTGTCTGTTTACATTCGAAAGGCTGTCCAACACAGGTACCAGTAACCTTCGAAAAAATTACAACAATAAACAACATTGACACTAAATTTCGTTACTTAGATATTTTCGTTACACATTTGATGTGTTAATTGTGTTTAACGCGTTCTTCATCATTCTCAATCTGGAAAGTACGGATTGGATATTTTTGTGTCTTTTCGTACTAGAAATTTTTCTTAAAATGTACAGTTTGGGTTTTCAACATTTTTTCAAACGGTTATGGAACATGTAAGTTGTAATAAGATAATTTTAAAATTATTGTTTTTTTTTTTTTTGTATTGATTAATATTTTGTAATTCCAACAGATTTGATTTTGTTGTCATCGGAACTGCAGTAATCACTACCATTATACAAAAAACAAATTCATCAGGTAGATTAAATTGGAAATGTTTACGCCGGGAACGACTGATTTACAATGTGGACAAAAAATTTTTTACAATGTGGTGGACTTTTTGTCATTTGTAGAAACGGAAGGAACACCGACATTAGATGCACTTCTTGTTTTACGAGTTCTGCGTTTAGTTAAAATTATAGGCAATATGGAAAGGTCTGTTAAAGTAATACTTTTGATTAACTTGTGTATCTTTAAGCAAACAGTTACATTTTTTATATCTTATAGTGATTAATAATTTTCAGATTCCGTTTCATTGTTGTGACCATAATGCATATATGTCCATTTGTCATCATATATGGAGGAGTTTTATTTGTAAGTTCATTAATATATTCTGATATGAAATAGGGTAATTTTTTATTTATGCAACAGTTATTTTCCACAAACACTTCACATAATAGCGACATTTTCTTGTCTATACTTCGTATACAGGATGTTCCTGAAAGGTCTAGTCAAACTTACCACAGATGCTATACATTAAAACAATGCAAGGAGTCCATGAAAACATGAGTCTGGAAATTCATACTTATTTGCATACCTAGAGCGATTATGAGATCATGGATCTGTGCATTCTTTGTGATTTTACTCTGTGTTATCTCAGAAGGGAAGCATTTCTGGACTCATGTTTATAGGAAGTTTTTTGTTTGTTTTGATTTGTAGACTGTGGTTAAAATTAGACTAGATGGTTAAATTTGGTGGTGTGGTTAAATCGATGGTGTGGTTAAATTTGGGAACATCCTGTGTACAATGTATAGAAGAGGAAAATTTTGCTTCTTTAAAACTTGTTTTCTTAAGCCCATAGCAAACTATTGTGATCCGTCGCACGCGACTGATCGCCATGGGGGTGTTTCTATGTTTGTTTTTTAATGGACAGTCTCAAAAATTAAGGACTTGAATTCAAGATCTTCTTAATTTTTGGGATTGTCCATTAAAAACAACAACATAGAAAAAAACCCTTGGCGATCAATTGCAATAGTTTGCTACGGGTCTTGTATTTTCTCATCACATAATAACAAACTCGCATAAATCGAAGTTCTCTCTATTAATGTACTTAATAACACAAGTGTATTTGAAACAGGCATTTTATTACACGTTTGCTATTGTTGGAATGGAACTATTTGGAGGAATGATCCAATCCTTGGGCATGAACAACAACAATAGTCTTGCGGAAAAGTACTGTCATAATGTCTTCTTGAATGGATCGGAATTCGCTAAAGATAACTATTGCAACAACAACTTCAATGACATTATCAGTTCCATCGTTGTGTTGTTTGAACTGACAGTTGTCAACCAGTGGCACGATATCCTTTTAACGCTTAAGAACATAGTAGTTAATGGACGAGAAAATGTTTGTAATACCATGAAAGTTATGTAATTTCCGTTCGATATTTTCCTCAACGAGTTAACTTATTACTGCTGGTTATGTTGCTGTCACTGTTCCTGCAGCTCGTTTGTACTTCTTACTGTTCCATCTGACTTGCGTCATCATCGTCGTGAAGTATGATTATATACATTTTTGTACAGTATTTGAAATGCATTGTTAACATTACTAGTATAATATAGTATAATTCATTAACAATAGAGAATTCTTAAAGAAAAACTTCTTACCTTACTTATCAGATAAACTATTTTTTGTATCTCTACAACGTTTTGCGTCCTTTCTAGAGGCTTTTTCAGGATAAGAAAGATAGGTGAAAAAAGGAAAATTGGAAACTGTTACACAGCTATATCTAAACACATTTGATGGCTGTGTTGGTGTGTAAAACAGTTCATTTGTGCTTTTCTCACACGTTCATTTTTTCCTAGCTTTTTTTATACCTGACAAAGCCCCTAGAAGCAAAAGAAACGTAGTGGTGGTGTAAATAAAAGTTTACTTATTAAAGTAAAAAAATTTAGTAATGGTACTTGTCTTAACGACTAGTTATAGCCACCATTAAGGGCACCACTGATTGTCATACACTTTTGTTTGGCACTGTTTTGTTTGTATTGACTAAGTGTCTTTGGGTTTACATACCAGTTTAAGTCAGTTAAAAAACACTTAATAATTCATTATTTTTTTATGAAATGAATACTTTTTTATTTTGTGACGCTTGATACCAAAATTTCCTTCAAGAATTGAAGAGCTTATTTTCAAAACGTTTTAAGTCCATGAAATACAACTTTTTAGAAAACTTTTTTTTTCTATTCATTTCACCATAGACTTTGCATATAAACGTGGTTTTTGAAAGTGCTTTTCAGTAGGAAATAAAGGTTTGAGTTTTGAATAACCTATTTGGAATTAGCGATGCAAAAATAGTTGTCAGAGCCTATTAACTAAAAAATGACCAAAACTGGAGATAAGACGTTTTTGAAATGAGCTAATTTAACTGTTTACTGGTGTTAGATTGTTTAGGAAAATATGCTATTAAATTTTACTAAAAGATGTTCCTAAAAGGTCTAGTCAAATTTAACCACAGATGACATGCTTCAGAACATACCATAGTCAACATGGGTCTGTAAACGCATACAAATTTGCATACCTGGTAGGTACCTACAGCGATTATATGACACTAATACAAAAATATAGTCTAGATCTAGGCAATTACATGATTTTGCCCTGTGTTATCTTAGAAGAAAAAAAAATTCTGGGGACTCATGTTTATATGAGTTGTTTGCTTCGTTTTGATGAGTAGCGTCTGTGGGTGAAATTTGATCAGACTTTTAGGAACACCTTATAGTGCTTTTTTAAACATTAACAATTTTATTTAGTATTTTTACAGCATTCGTGTTAGAAGCATTCATCATAGAATATTCTGTTCCTAAAGATAAAATGGAAAGTGTTATCGAGAAGAAAATTCAGGAACTTGGTCTTGGCCTCGACAGGTGAATGGCATACCGAACATTTGACTGTTGTTGAAATGATACTGGAAATAAGTCGTTTTTTTTTGTTCGGTAGTGATAACCCAGAAACATGGGTATCGTATGATCATGATGAATCAGTGTTAGTGAAACATGAAGAAATTCAAGGGAACGAGGATTGCATTGACTCATTTGAAGAAGGTCTTGGACTTCCAAATCTGTCTCAAGAAACGGATATACGTTTCCATCTGACAAAAAGTAATTGGAACAGTTTCTTGTTACTACTTTCATTAGAAATAACTTCTTTTAGATCCAGGATTTTACTTATTAAGTTTTGCAAACTAGAAACGCTTATAATATAAATTATTAAATATGGAGTAGCATTTTCTTTCATTGATACAACTCAGAAGCAGTTCAGAGTGTTTTAGAAAAATTCCAATGATTAAAGGGATTATTTCATGAGTAGTATACTTGACAATGGGTCCTAGGAAAAATGCGCACAAAAAAATGCCAACAGGAAAAACGCATTTTTCTGGCCACCTTTGAAAAGTCCACTTTGCAAGAGTTGTGGTCGGCCTAGTATTGCAGCAAACTGCACTGCAGTTATAGTTGGAGAAGGTTGTTGGTACTTCCGTGTTAACCCGTCCACCTGCTTGTACTTGGTTCTGTTCTGGGTGTATTTCTCAGGTTCGATTTGGAAAATAAAATACCATACACAAATCATACTTACAAAGTATGGTTTATTTTTTTCTGGAAATTGCCCTAGTCTATATAGAAGGGTAAAGAACTACTTTTGAAATTTTATGCTGTTCAGTCTTATTGGGTAGTGATCTGGACCAATGAGGTTTGTATCAGGTCATTAGTCCCAGAGACAGTTGATCTAAATTCTAAACACCCAAAGCATAGCCCCCCCCCCACATCAGGGATAGGGGAGACTAGCAGGCTGTATTCCAGGAGTCCCAAGATAGAGCTGCCCTGGGTCCATGTTATATACATATGTACTTCTATACACATAGTTCATGGTACACATATAGGTCATATATATATATACATACACAATGTATATATATATATATATACATTATATATATACATTATAGTGTGTTTATATACATCGTAGTGTATGTATATAAACACACACAAGGGCCCATCGTGGCCAGTCTTAAGATGTGATGTGGAGCCATGAGACTTCCCCTCAAAATACAGTGCACCACTAAATAATTTCTCTCCAACACACGTTCATGGATATCATAATTTGGACATTAGGAAATTTTCATATGTAATGTAAGCTGTTCATTTTTTTTATTGTAGATATTCGTGGTGTAGAAGTTCTTCTGCAGCGCATGTTTGTTAAAGAATTACAAGGTATGAGTACAGAATCCTGAAGGAAACGAACCCTATCAATTTATATTAATACAGTTTAGGGCTGTAGCCAGAGGGGGGGGGGTCACAAATTTAATGAGGTTCTACTGTAATACTGTTTCACAAATTCATATTCTTTAACTTTCATGATTTTAAATGTCTGGGCCCCCTCCAAAAAACATAGCTGGCTACAAGCCTGATACAGTTGTAGTATCAGATATTGCAAACAAGCATTTTATTATAATACATCATGAACTTTTAAATTGACTACTATTTAAGGCTAATAGTAGTTGCTAAGTCTATGCATAATCAAAGCTGTGCTGATATATTTTTTATGTTTTTATTTAATGAAATATAAGATATTATGATAGTCAATGAATTTCATATACTGCAGTATCTTGTACTTAAAATTTAATACAAACTTAAATAAGATTTTTTTTTAAAACAAATACATGTTATTCATTGCAACATATAAACTGGTTTCAAGTTATTAAACTGAAATTTTATTATGGCAAAAGAACACGTACGACACTTTGATACAAGTTGTTTTTTTGTTTTTTTTGCATAATCCATGTATATAAATAAAGTCACATTATATGAAAATAATGTTGAGCGTTGAGATACTACTTGATTATCTTTAAAAACAAAAACAAAAAAAGCTATCACTACATGTGATAATAAAAACTACATAAAAAAGGACGAAACATTCTTCATTTTCGCAAAAAAGTTAGTCATGGTATTCATAAGACCTTTAGGAACGCAACATTCAGGCAGTTTTGTTATGTCAAGCAAACGTTCTATCATAATGTCGCCTTTCTCACGGTTACCTTTATTTTTTTATATCCGTTTTACAATAATTTATAATTGACCTTTCTAACTTCCAACTTTCATATACAACTGTGTTCAGGAGGAAGTTTCATCTGCTAACTTCTGCAGGAGGGTTCACCACATGAAACGTGAGCCAGTACATCAAAAACGGTTGCAGGATGGCGATGAACAGTAGTAAGTATAGTCTCCGCTTGGACCCATGTCCGTAGGCATTGTTATCTTTTTCGGGCAAAAGTTTCACACGAAGTGTCCGAACCTAATACAAAAATCTTTTATTTTTAATAAATGAGAAAGCATGTTACTAGCCATTGGTTAAGTATCATGCAATGCTGATCAACCAATGGCTATCAAGATAATAGATGCCAGTGACTATTTGAGGCAACAACCATGCATTCACATGCTTTGCCGTGAAAACATTTGAGTATTAACCAATATTAGTCAGGCGACTAATAATGTTAACAATTGTATAGAGATCAATTTAATCGAGTCTATGCAAACTACCCGTACCAGACTATGTAGAGCCTGGTACTCATTTGGAAAAACCAAATGATAAGTAATCTAAACAGCATACTTTTTAATATCTTCAGTGAATATTTAATCTCCAACAAATGCACCAACTTTCATAATAAAGAATAAACACTTAATACTTACAAGAAAAAACCCGAGGGCTATACTAGAATAAATGAGAACTGAGAAGTATCCAAGCGATGCAAATACTAGGCTAAAGAGGATGCTCAGAATCATCCTAATAAAAATAAATATATTAGAATAATATATTTAATATATATTTTTTAAAAAATTGTTGTTGGTTTTTTACCCAACATATTTGTAGCTGGAAAACGCTACAAGATCCCATAATTTCAAATGTGAATCCATCCTTGTGATATAGATGGTGAGAAGAACGGCTAAAATCTCCATCACAAGCCACACAAAAGCAGAACTGGCTTGCATTCCCAAGTGCTCTGGCGTAAAGCTGCAAACCATTTTTGAACGTTAATGCTAAAAACATTAATGTTAACAGGCTTAATTTCACTTTTAACATACCGATTCTGTGTGCCATATATATATCCTGTTACAAGGATGTATGTTACAAACGCCATTGCTTCAAGGGAAAACAAAGATTAAATTAAAATCTTTTTAAATTATAATTAAAATCTCAATAATGATGACTTTGAGAAAGCCCTGTATGTCAACATACTTGGAATATACAGATCTGGTGCATTGATGTCATAACGTGGAGCAATGGGTTCATCAGGGTTGTAACGCACTGACCAATCCTGAAAAAACAAAAAAAATTGTACGTTTTTTTATACATCTTTAATTACCCAGAAACCATACAGTATATAACACACAAAATGCATAAAATTTACCGTGTGTGTGAAAGGGAACAATATTAAACCTAATTTCTTCAGCACATAATTCGTATCGACCGCAAAGTAATACTTTAATGTGGATATGGAGACGTACTTTTCTAGCTGTAACGATAGTTTCCTGTTAGTGATATGACAGGTGTACATTTAGAAAATATAATACGAAACAAAACAACAACACACAAAATCGATGCTCGAACCTTTTGATCTACTATTTCCCGACCCTGGCCAACTAAACCTTGACCGTAAGTTACAGCCATGTCGGCGAGTTGTGGA
The DNA here is from genome assembly GCA_034695005.1 of Cryptops parisi. NCBI lineage: Eukaryota > Metazoa > Arthropoda > Chilopoda > Scolopendromorpha > Cryptopidae > Cryptops > Cryptops parisi. The sequence continues at coordinate 25,415 of JAQIWH010001009.1, read as the reverse complement.
TTTTGCAGAAACGCTTGCCCGGGAAATCCGTCCATCGGAAAATTATACTGAGCGTTCGGCATTGGGGGTTGTTGTTGCATTCCTGAAAATGTTATTTGTAGAAGTGATTAGCGTGAATCAATTCGTCACAAAACAAAAAAATAGTTAACGGTCAAAAGACTGACCATATGGGTTTTGCATGCTTGTGTCATCAAAAAGGGGAGGATTCTGTTGTGGTGGAATAAAAGGACTGTATGCGGGAGGAGGACCTTGAGGTTGAGGTTGATGTTGTGGTGATGATCTGCTCTTCTTGCCAGTTCGATGACCAGCTGGAAAATAAAAATCACTCTCGTAATTTAGTAATGGTTTTTAAGTCAATGCACTTAAAAAAAAAACAATGACACAACAAACTATTAAAACATGCTAACAAACAAAATACATGAATTTTCTCATGCATGGGTTATATGTATTTTTAGTAGCCTACTCTTCGATTCAATGCCCCACTTCTCTAGTGTCGCTTCTTGGTTATGGGTTTATTTTGCAGGTTAGGTTAGGGGAAAAAAATCGATCATAAATTTAATACGTTTTTGTTTTCTTTCTCCTTAACTTAACCTGCAAAATAAATCCATAACCAAGAAACAACACAAAAGAAGATGCGCGTCTAATTGAAAAATATTGTATTTTTTTGTCGTAGTTGAATCAAGATCATACTATCCGACCTTTTTTGTCTACTTATATTTTTTTATAACTATCACTAACTTGAGTCGCCGTTTGTCAACAACTTCTGTTGCGCAAGTTAACGTTACTTTAACAGTGCTTTTATGAAATTACAGCTGTGATGTTATCTACATACAGTAAACGCATATGCATAGTTTAATTTTTTTGACCGTAAAAAAAATGTATGGCGTTCTTTTGAAGTATATTATGGGCAAAAAACAGCATATATTTTTTAAGCACATAAAACATGACAGCCAATTGTGGCTGTCACGAACTTTAATGTAAAGCATTGCAAGTGGTACACTATTTGTGATGATGAGGTACGCATACCCCAGATTGGAAACCACTGATATAAACCACAACTATATACGTAGATTAACCATAAATATGACATAACACTTTTTATTAACAATTTGACCATTCAACGTAAACCTGAGCTTTGTACATGATACGCTAACAGTGATGACAAGACGTGTTATATATTTTATATTGTTTTTTTTTTCGATATTAAATTTTTAATGTCCATTTTTTTTCATAGGTTTCTTCAGCATTAGGATCTTGATGATGCTTTTAAATACCAAATGTTAATACACATACAGTGTATCTAAATGTTAGACAACTGGCAAGAGGCCCAACATTTAGATTTCCAAACATAGTACAAAGATCAATGCACTATAAAGTTCTCACATTAAATCCAAAAAAAATCAAAACCATGCAATTTGGATCATGCATTCCAAGCCAAAACATACACATCATGCTCATTGTCAGTAAGTTAGTTTGGAGCAAGCCCCACCAACTTAGTACAGCTCAGGGTTAGTAGTCGAGTCAACGTACACTTACGATGCCTCACACCTGTGTTCGCCGGATAATCCATTATAATTTCGATAACATGCAATCGTCGTTGGAAGCCACAAAAATCCAATTAGGAACAGCACCTCGAATTGGAGAAAAAACTATGTAACTTTACACCATAACCGGTGCCACGAAGGAAGGTATATCTAAAATGTGTAATCAGCGACTCATGATGATTCATCACCTTCTCGTAATACCTAAATGTACACGTTTATTTATTTATTTATTTTATAATAGAAATAATTTTCGATGTTGGAATTAGAATATTAACGTGTAGTTCGTAACGTTTCAGTGAAATAGAATTAAGAAATTAAATTATATTTAAAAAAATGGTACATTTAAAAGGATTTTCTGGTGTTGGCTCCTATAATAATTGTGGGCTGGGGGTCAGATCATGGAAGACCAGACGACGTGGTGTAATTTGTTTCCAATTTGTTCAAATGACATGTGTGCTTATTCATAATGCTACGTAGTTTGAAAAGCAGATGTGAAGTATTACAAGTCCGTGGTTGATAAGGTCCATGAACAATTTCGGGTTGTAAAAGTTGTTTATTTTTTATTATTATTTTTCATCATTTATCATGAGTTGGCAGTGGTTGCCAATAATGATTTTATATGAGGTTATGTTGTTGTTGATGTTAATGGAAACAGAGGTTGCCACTGAGAATTCGTTCGATGACAGTATACATTTTCGAATGACATGGCCAGGTTCTGCTGGCGATTTAGATGTAAGTCTATTCATTGTCTTTCAGTTTCCAATTATATAGTCCACTTTGTGAGTTAATGGTGTTCACGTATAATTGTGCGATGTTGTTGTATTGTGAAAAAGCAGCACTTGTTAATTTCTCTATTAGGTTTCTGAAGCAGATTCTTCGTTGTTAATAACAACACAAGATAATGAAAAATATCAGTGCCTGTTACCAACATTGCTAGATAGTGGTGGTGAAGTAAGTATATCGTTATTAACGTACATGTTAGTTTACCGTTTGTATTTATGTCATGTGTACTATTATGTGACCACGTAACTATATAATGTAACTATATAATGTAACTATATAATGTAAACTATGTAACTATATAACAGGTAGTTATCGCCTTTATGAATTCGCACCGATCACTCATTTGTAAAACGGGAACTACCTGTAATAGGGAGTGAATCACCGAGATGTGTTTCTAATAAGATGTCCTTTCATGTTTTATTGAAGAATGAAGAAAAACAATACAATGGTCCAAATGCCTTAGAGTTATTATACCCTATATTTACTCAGTTATTTTGCTCATATAGGGTGAGTAGTAGTCGAGAAGACCGAGTTGTAGGTTGAAAACTATGTTCCTACGTGATACTATTTTCCATTTGTTTACAGTTAGAACAATATTGGGCATACGAACTATGCCATGGCAAATATATAAAGCAGTATCATGAAGAAAAAGATGCTGATTCCAAAGTAAGATATGATACAAAGATGTGATATTAGAAAATAAGAATTTATGATAATTATTAAGATTTAGTTGTTGGTGCGAACTTTAAGAAATTTTCATTTATTTTTTACTACAGCAACTTACTCGACTGGAATTTCTTTTAGGCCAGTATGATCTTTCCGATTATGCGCTTAAAGGTACTGTCATCACTTAATGCTTCAAACTTGATAAAAGAAACCTCCAAAGTGTCCTACCAATGACCAAATGTCCTTGGACTAATGACCATGTTAGCTGGTCCAAGATAGGACAGTTGGTCCAAAGTAGGACATTTATTCTGTTTTTCTTTTTTGTTCCCACTTTGGAGGTTTCTTTTATTATGTATTTTTAGGGAAATCTAAATTGCTTCAAACTTGATTAAAAATGTATTTTAAATTCCATTATTTTTTTTTTAATTTTGCAGTTGAATCAATGAGAGAAAGTGAAAGTCAACAAAAAGATGTAAGCATAAACTTTTGTTGATTGGTAAAAGTGCTTTCATTTTTCTTCCTGGGCTAGGCTTTGTATTAGTTTCACTGGCAACATATGTCTGTGAGGGGAGTCAAAACATAGGGTGATATCTGGTGACACAATTTCAAAATACTTATTATTTATATTAGTTTTACTTGTGAGTGAGAAGACATCTGGTGATAATATTATAAAGCCTATTTTCAAAAATTTATTTAGAATATTGTTTTTTTTTTGTTAACATGTTGGTTGATCATCATTTTGTTAACATGGTTTCATTATAGACCATTTTATACAAGAAAATTGAGGGTCAAGATATGCCTTATTTCCCCATTCGTATGGATGACGGAACTATATGCGAGGAGAATGGGAAACCTCGTTTCACAACTGTTCTCTATGTTTGTTATCCCAAAGGCCAGCATGAAATTTACTCGTTTGACGAGTTGTCGTTATGTGAATACGAAATGGTTGTCTTGACACCGTTGCTTTGCGCACATCCAGATTACAGGTGCTTGAAAAATGAATATGTAGTTTGAAACAATGTTTAATGCATGTACTGAATTGAGTTTTTGTTTGGAAATAAAGGCCTAAGGAAACAGTTGAAAATGATATAATGTGCAGACCGTTGGAAGGTGCGCCGCGTAGACCTCTGCAGTTGGAAAAGCTCGAATTGGAAGCTTTGAAATATTCACAGAAGAAGCAAAAAATGGCAAAGGTAAAGATTAGAATATTTGGAATACTATTAATATTTTTTTTTTGGTGATCATATTCTACTTTCATTATAATTATTCAAAAGTATTATTTTTAATAAATTTATTTTATCATTTTAGTCCACGATGAAGCCAACTGCTACTATTAAGAAAGAAACTTCGAGATCGGAAGAAAGGCCACCCAATGACAGCAAACTTGTGAAGGATTTTCTAAGTGGTGATTATTGCTTGTTCGGTGTAAGTTATTTTTACTTTATACAGCTCGTAGCGTAAGCCTCTATAACACAGTGTAGTGTAATACAGGGTGTCCACAACGTAAATTTGGAAAGTCCATTATTTTTTATATCAGGCAATACAAATGTGATTTTAGATGAAACGGAAGTAGAAACTTCTCAATTAGTTTATGTGAAAATTTTGTAGTGCACATCCACAGTGGTGCTGCAGTCAGCCATTCTTCAAAATGACAATTCCAAGTAACTGACCACAGGTTGTGTGTGGTGGTATGCAAAAATGAATGCACATTACATGGAGGAATATAGCATGGCATGGAGTTTTAGACATTCTTCGTGTCACCAAAGGCACCTCCATTGAAATCATCTTTTTTAATGAAACTTGGACGGGTTCACTATTATTTCCATATATAGTCATGGTTAATGTACGTATTTACCTTCAAACTGTATGTGATTAAAATGTTGACATCTCATGGTGGACATCCTGTATAATGGGATGCATTCATTATACACACAAAAAGTTGCATGGGTGTAAATAAAAGTGAATTTTTATCGTATTATTTGTGCAGGGTAGTGGTTGGTGGAAATTTGAATTTTGCTATGGTAAAAAAGTGGAACAATATCACGAAGTAAGTTATGGTAGTTGTTAATGTTCTCATAGTCACAGTGTGAAAAGGATTTTTTGTTGATTATTTTTTGTTTATTTGTTTTTTATTATGTATAATTATATTTAGGAAAAAGATAGTAAAAAAAGTATAATTAGCTTAGGAGTTTGGAGTAAAGAAAAACATTTGAAATGGCTTGACCAGAATCCACATAAGAGGCCTAAGAAGGGATTGACACAAAAGTAAGTTAAAAATATGAAAAATAAATAAACATCGCTTTTGGTTATCTTTACGCTATATAAGAAATATTTTGTTTTGAAGGCAAATCTCCCATTTATACTCTGATGGAAGCATGTGTGATCAGACGGGAACGAGTCGTCAAGTAGAAGTTAAATTTAAGTAAGATGAAGCTTGTTAATGTGATTTTTCCAGTTTAGTAACTAGTGATTGAAAGTTGCTTAATGTTTATTGATTTGCAGATGTAAAGAAAGTGCCAATCCAAATGCAGTGAGTTTATTTTTGTTGGAACCCAAGACATGCGAATACATCCTGGTGGTAAGTGAATCTATTTTATAGGTTTTAATTATTTTATTGAAAAAAAAACATTTTTATGTGTATAGTGAAATCTTGAAACGTTTCACTATATACACAAACTGATTGTTTTAAAATTGCGATTCATTTTTGGTTCTGCTTGTGTGTTGCTTGGGTAGCTTTTTCATTTTTTATTCTCAATTTGATGTGATATTGGTATACAGCATTACAATGAAAAAACTATTGGAATTGCTTTGCTTGGGTGTTGTTACGAATTATACATAAAATACGAAACTCATATTGTGGTTTTATTTGTTTTTGCATAGAAGTAGTTCTTTTATGAATTTTGTTTGTGGACACATGCACTGAGTGAGCAATATAGTTGAACTGGCTTATGATTGCTTTAGAACAGGTCAGGTATGTCAAACTTGCCTCCAGCAACCTGGCTAGGCTATTGCTTGCCAACTCATAAATTTAACCATTATAATACTTAACCATTTTATATTTAAGAAAATATCCTTACTAATATAAAAATGCGAAAGTCCGTCTGTATGTTTGTGACTTCACCACGCAGAAACTACTGATCTGATTAACTTGATTTTTCTTCGTCAGCATATTAGAGGTCCCAGATAACAGTAAGTTAGTTTTATCCAGATTGAATGTACGCTTTGATAACTAATCTCGGATAATCACGATATTCTTATAAGCTTTGTGCTGCGGTCAGCAGTGTGGAGCGGGTGTTACGCCTGCGCATGCGTACCATGATTGTGGTCCGTCGTGGCCTGCGCACGATGGTTGGAGACAGCATCAGGTGCGAGTGCGAGTTTGCACTCCACACTCTGGATTTAATTAACTTTTGGTTAAACCCAAGCTTTTTTTGATTTTCGTTTTAATTGTTTGATTGTAAACAATTAAATTCGACTGCGAGCGAAGCCGTGGATACAGCTAGTTAAAAATTGAATCTCCTTTAATTTTTACAACATGCTTAAGTTTATATATTCGAGAAGCTAATCTAAGTTAACTAGAGATGATATACTTGGCATACATGATGAGGATAACATGTAAATGAAATACTGCAGTTTATAAGTTTAGAAAAAATATCCACTTATTTTAATATTAAAAACCTGTGGCTTTCGGCGTGGTGCAAATTTGTTTTATGTGGTTCTCAGTATAGTGCTAAACTAGTTGTGTGGCTCACAAAACTAAAATGAATTTGACATACCTGCTTTAGAAATACAATAGAATAGAACACTAATTTTTACTAACATGCTTTTATTAATAGCTTTATTTGCTCGTTGCATTAAGTGTGGTCTTAGTTTGATAGAATCAATCTATTTAGCCTTATTACCAATTTTGTTTTCTTATGAAAAGTTAACATATCAAGACTATATGTCACATAAAAGTTCATCCCTCACAGCTTTTAGTGTTCAGGCCCTGGATAATAGTTGCACTTTTCAGCAACAGGTGACCAAAAGTTTTTAATCATGAGATCTGAAATGCAGATTGTTTGGTTTGCTTTAATCAAGCAGTAATTGTGTGTAAAATTGACAAAATTTTAGATGTTCTGCAAGACTAATCTCAAGTTGCACATGGAAAACATCTATTAAATACAGCTGACTCTCCCCAGTTTACAAACGTCTTTCTTTTTAAAGAATTTCACTATAATGAACATTTCAATTCGTACAAATATTGTGTTTGTTCCTTTTATTCTTTTCTTGATCTATTTTAAAAGTTAAATGCTGCACCCTGAATAACATTATTAAAACTGAATAAAAGAAGGGATTTTCACAAATAACTTCTTCTACCTTAGTTACTGGGTGCAATGTTGATGAAAACCCAACGTTTCGCTTTTTGTGCTCAAAGGCTTTTTCAAGGGAAAACACGTTTTTTCTGTGCAGCTGGTATTTTTTTGTTTTTGTGTTCTTGTCCATGTTTTCCCCTGAAAAAGCTTCTGAGCACCGATCACAGAAGGCGAAACGTTGGGTTTTCATCAACATTGCACCCAGTCAATAAGGTAGGAAAACGTATTTGTAAAAAATGTCTTTTCTTATTCAGTTTTAATAATTGATTTATTTTGCATATCATATTAAAATTCATCGTAATGCATACATAAATTTTTATACAGGGTGTTCTTAAAATGTTTGGTGGTCAAATTTTAACCACAGATGTTGTGCATCAAAACAAAGTAGAAAGTCCACCTAAGTCCACATGGATAGGGAAAACTCCTCACTCCACCCTAGACCTATTGAACATAGTGGACAAAAATGTGACTTCACCCTCTGAAAGGAAGCTTTTCTAGACTTTTATGGTGTTTTTGCATTGTTTTGATGCCTAACATTTGTGGTAAAAATTTGGCCATACCTACCAGGAACATCCTGTATAATATTGGGTAATCGTGGCTGCCTGCGCTCACCTCAATAGCCATTGGCCATCCATCAGCATCTTCACATGACACTCAACCAGGAATTCCCATAGTCGAGTATCATTATTGATGGGCGTACTTCACTTGTAGTAAATTATAATAAAACATCCTATAAACCAGTGAACATTTAGTACATAATTTTAATGCTTTAAAATAGCTTACAGTGTACAATGTGTATTGTAAAATCTGGGAATGTACTTAACAAATATTGTGTCAGAACTGAAGTCGTTTGTAAACTGAGCGTTACTGTGAGTGTAGGTGGGGGGGCTAACTTTCCTAGTGTATTATACTCTTGATGTGTTATAAATGTTGTGCATTTATTAGATGCATTAAAACATTTTTTACTGTATACGTTAGGTGAAAATGTGTTTTCGTTCTTTGCCACAGGTGGAGTCGTCAATCCTCTGTGAACTTGTAGACAATGCAGATGAAAATGGTCTTTTTGCATTAAGCGAAGATTCACTTTGATATTCTTTTGTACAGTTTTTTTTTTTTTTAAATGCCACAATGTGGCCATGTTAATTTTTTTGTGGATCGTGAAGTGATGGTAATAATGACGGTTTTGTGGTTCCTTTTTTTTTTCATTATTCCTTTGGGCCGACATAAAAATCGTAATTTATTCAATCGAGTTGTTCTTTCCCAATCATTCTACACCTAACTTGACTGTTGGTTAATCCAGTTGCATAGGTTCCTTGATCCTTGTTTATGGAAATGTGACATTTTCACTCGACATTCATCCAGATGCCTGCATAGGTTAATTGCATGTTAATGCATTTCAATGCTTATAGGTTTTGCAAATTTATCAACATTGACACACCTGAATTGATCGTAGTGCGCTAGGTGTACGATGGAGACATGTGTGCGAATTATACTTGATTAATATTTAATTTATACTTAATTCTGGCGGTTTTGTATACGATTTAAATATTTTTTGCTGATGGCTACATGTATGGATTTGTTAATTTATGCTATTTTAAAACGGTACTAGTAATTTCGCTCAAGAAGATTTGAGAGTTAACTTATGTTATGTTGAAATTTCATACATTTAATTTTTTTTAAAGTTCATGCAGATTCTATAATATAGAATAGATGTATTCAAACAGTTTAACATAATCGACCAATTTGTAGTCAGTTGAATCATGGTTGTATGTTCTGCAGAAATTATTTTTTTCAGCTGGTGGAACACATTGCCAACCGAACATCATTTGAAACAAACGTATTATGTAATCACTTTTTTTTTTTGCAACCAAACTACTGGTATAACTACGCAAGTTATTTCAGAAATATTGTACTGTGATATATTACAAAAATACAAAATTATTTTCTGAGTTTAAACAGAAAGTTCTCGATTGAATGTTGTATGTTGTTTTGCTATTATACGTCGAGAAATCCTCTCAGATTATCATTTTCGACCAAAATAAATTCGTTATATTATGCGATTTTGTGAGGTGGTGCATAGGTGACAGTGCAGTTCTATCACTTCAGTTGAATTTCGATATATGCAAATTGGCAGTAATTGCTGACATTATTATTTATTTGGTCGATGTACAAATATATTTTTGCAAAAATGTGCTTTATCACTAACATGATATTGCAGAGTCTCCTCATTTTATGAAAAAAAAATTCTGTTCTATGAAAACATTGTATAAATCAGAAATCATAGATATTGAAATTTCCATTGAAGTGGCAAACCTCTATGTGACTAACAACTTATTATATTACTATTGCACTACCGTACGAAATCGTACACCAGCGAAATTTTTTTGCATCTAACGAGCATCTGGAAGGATTTCATTGCATATTAGCAAAATCGCGCATAAAAAACTTGCATCGCTCTAGGACTGTAATTTTTTTCAACTATAGCTGTGCGACAAATAATAAAGCAGCGAAATCGCATATATGGAACTCCCATAAATCAAGTTTTTGCTGTCATTTTTTTTTTCAGCAATTCGATATATGCGAACTAAAGTTTCTCAGATAGTTAATTCATACGACAAATGTTTTTAAAAAATGTCTTGTATTTCATTGATCCATTAGCATTTAGCACAAGTCTTTTATTTAGTCTTTAATGTTGTTTCAGCAAAATTGCATAAATTGATGACTTCCTGTTCTTGCGTTTATCTTGCTATCATAGTAGTGGTACCTTACTGATAGCATAGTCCAAAATATTGGACATTGGCAGATGTTATTTGCTTGCTTTTTTGGTGGTATCTTTAATGTCATAAATCAGAACATACTTCTGTTCAAAGGGTATATCCGAAGAAATAAAACGCTGCTGTGGGATCGATCTTTATCTAGACTAGAGTGTAATCAGTTAATATTTGAAATGAGATGTTTTATCAGTAGTTAAAAATCTCCCACATCTGTTTTATAAGCCCAGAACATCCCTTTTGTCAGTGGTGTGTACAAACTTTAAAGGGATCAGAGAACTATCCCGCTTTATCATGTTAATGCGAGCAAAACGGGTGGATATGGTACAATGACAACAAAATTGAAACACGAGTTGTCATAGTTATACTGTATCGATGATGAATATTCAGTATGCGAAGTTTGATACTTGGAGATTTTTTTTCGAACATTTTTTCACATTTGAATGCATAATTTTAAAAAGATGAGGGGGAAGTTGTGGTTGTCACGATCCGTACCATTCGAAAATTCTTTGTTCAGCCCTTTTAATGTATGCATCTTATTATTAGGGTCATTGAATTACTCTAAAAATAACTATTCAACAAAAAGTAAATGGATGGAAATAATAACAGGTGTACTAGCTAGTGATTATGAAAAACTCATTTGTATTTGAGGAAGTTGAAGATTTTTCTTTTTTCATTATCCAAGTGCCATAATTGGTATTCGGCTTCATCACAAACGTATAATTTGGCAATTGGAAAGGACATCCATAGTGAATCATGCGCACAAAAGCATTCATTAAACGTTCATCACCGATTAATTGTAATCTGTTAATGATGCCACTGTTTCGTATCAATCAAAAGAGAAATTTCGGTGATGATTCACGGCTTAAATATTGATTGGTGTGCTTGGTGGAAGTAGTAGTTTAGTAGGCAAATAATGCTTTTTTATCATCATCATTCATCGCGTGAGAAATTGAAGATAGATCAAACATTGATGGAGTCGGATGTGTGATCAAGGTAAAGACCAAAACGACAGTATTCTTGAACGCTGAGGTAATTTATGGTTCGGTACATTTGAAATAAAATATACAGGGTGTTCCCGGAAGTCAAATTTTAACTACAAATGTTATTTATCAAAACGAAGCAAAACGTCCATATAAACATGGGTTGACACCCTTCTGAGATAATACAGGGTGAAGTCACAGTAATGGATAACTCGTCTTGTTTCATATTCTATGCAAATCAGTATACATTTCTCGACCCATGTTTCAATGGACTTTTTGCTTTGTTTTGACGATGCATAGCATCATTAAAATTTGACTAGACCTTTCAGGAACACTGTATAAAATTATAAAACTTTATAGACTCTTTCACATAAACAAGACTACAATCTACCACATCTTAAGTTCTTTTGTCCTTAGATGTGTACTAATTTCTTTTTTAACTAGATGTTGAAACCAAATTGATACTAACATCCTGACACATTTGGATGCCTTTTTATAGTTAACCTTTAACGTTGATGGTATGAATGGCAATTCAAGATAAGGTTGTGTACTTGGGTATTGATGCTGCACATAGGGTGTTAGCAAACAGTGCTTTCACTGTCTAGAAGCAGTCTAAAGAGTTTTACGGCTTAAATTATAGGCTGGGGGCAAAGAGGGTGAGTAGATGGACACAAGGCACATGGAGGTCCATGGTGAACGTTGCCTTGTTTATACTGTACCAATCCTAGTAGGGCGAGGCAAAAAAACAGGGAATGTCTGTGAAGGTTTATGGGTGGCAAGAGGCATGTGTGGAGCACGTGGTTGGTGTGGTTGGCGTCAATTTGTACTTCTTGTACGGCTCACTGCAAAATGGAGGCTTTCCCAGAAATTCTTACGATAGTTTTCCATACTTACTACAACGTAAAAAACAAAAGGGCCCATTCCCCCTCAATGTCAAAAACCAGATTTTTTCCCATACGTCCATCAAAGACAAATGTTTGTTGTAACCATCTTTGATATTGTGGTAACTGTTTGATATTGTGGTACAGTATAATCAGTATCACCATTGGCATTCACTTCAGGAACTTTGTCTTCACGATTGTAAATTTTAATTTTATGCATCATGTATGTTGGTGTAGGAAAACTGATAAAAAGCGTTTCAGGTGTTGATTTCCCCTTATTTTCATTTGTTATTCAAGATGAATAGTGTACCGTAGTTGCTGTTACAGGCAATGTATAGAATGTCAAGCCTGTTTGTAAGCAATGCATGAGATTACCATTGGAACAGTTATGTTAAGCAAGAGTTTAGATTAGGTTAAATTCACTCTTACGTGTAGGCCTAAATATTTTTTAACAGCCATTCTTTGATATCAACTGTTATCATTCACTTTAAGAAATTTGTCTTCATAGTTATTTTATAAAATTTCAATTTAATGTTACATGTTGGTACAGAAACTTGATAAACAGCTTTTTATGAATGAATTTGCAAATTGAAGTTCATAACCTATTTAAAGGGTTTCTTTCCCATAAAGTGCAAGAAAAAAGTACGTAACATGCCACCATGTACCAAATCTAACCACAACTTTTTGTAACCCTATGATATAACATGTAGTTACCTAGTTTTGGTGATGTGGAGCATTGTCATGGTTTACTTCAAAAAGTATCTTTTGAAATGATCTGAGATCAGTGGGTGATAAAATTGTGCTAATCAACGTTTATCTCCTCATTATGTAGTCCTTACTTCTGTTTGCTAAGCGACCATCATCGTTCAATCACCTCTCAAGTTGAAAAAGACCACCAACATAAAGTTCAGTCACTGCAAAGATTGAAATCTTTTATTTGCATTTTTGTTGCATCATAAGCGAGAAAAAATATACAGTGTTACCAAATTATGTTATGCACAAGTACTAATTACAGTAATTTAATGATGTTTGCTCGCACGTCAACATCACGACACAAGAGCTTCTTGGATGTTGTTGGAATATATGTTTTGTATACATCACTGGCTACATATTGATATCAGAATATTACATGGTATTTTTATATTTCCGAATACTGTATAATATCAATTGATTCGAACTGAAGTATTCAAGTGTATGTTGGATTCAACAATCAACATTGTCATCGATGAGAGAAGTTTGATAAGTCTAGACTTACATGTCATGTCTCTGGCTATTGGCCCTAATGAGTTTGTTAATTTCAGTATTCGCTTCACTATTTTTATACTCTATTTGCAATATTAGCAATTGGTTGAATTGAAGTAGTCAAGTACAGTCGATCCTCGTTAAACCGCCGCCCACCTCACTTTTTGCCACTAAAGAAAAGAACCAATGTACTGTATCTATCTTCCCACGCATTAATCCACCCTAGTTCAATGCCGAACTTTTATCGAGTACCAAGGGTGGCGATTTAAAGAGGTTTGACTGTTAATATGGAGTCATTGAGTAGTTTAATAAGTCTTCTACATTCTACACGTTTCTGGCAAGTCTCTGCTAGGGATGTTAACGTTATTATTCAATAAACAAATTCCTGAGCATAAAACGTCAGGTTCTATTTCACCACCAACGAACATGGAAACAAGGTACATCTCCTCGAGCTAGTTATGGGGGAGGTTAATTAATTTGAAACACGCTACCCGATCTAATAAAATTTACAGCTACTTTAGGTGAATGGTAACGGAGGTCTGTTTACACGCTGATGCCCAATTTCTGCAATTGCTAGCGTGCAATAAATGGGTTTAAAGAACATATTGCGTAATGGAATCATCTCTATCTCATTAACGCCAGCAGCTGCCATTATTGATGATCGGATCGATCTCGTCTTTCGTAATAAGGTAACCGATTGCAGATTTGCAATGGGAAGCTGGCGCTCCTAGCGACCGGGCGGGCGGGCGCAGGGCGCAGATCAGGCACATCTCTTATATACCCTCTTCCCTCTTTTTTGTCAGCTGGACTAGAATCGACTGTTCCATAAACAAGTCTTTGGGCCATTGTTGGACAAGAAGCACCGCGGTGATGGTTGTCGTTGGCAGCGTACATTCTCGATCCATGGCTATCGCTCAGCACTGTCGTAACTTGCTTGTCAGATGATGTGTAGCACCATGGGACTCCTGGAAGAAGGCGAAACATGCAAGAAGACCGTAATCGCAAAGCATCCAAGAAAAGTGAGTATAAAATTGTCGTGTTTGACTTGGCGCGGCTTTATTGCACGTTTTATGTTGGCACGGGTATTTTGCTGTGATGAGTTGTTCCGAGCAGTCACTTTCAAATGGATTCTTATAATGGGATTTTTTTTTTTATTACTTCTTTCACGAACAATAATAACGTACCAAAAATTGGAAAGAATGAAGTAAAACGTAAAATTGCTATGTTGCCGAGTTATTTTGCAGGTTTAATGGACCTATCTCGTTAAATTTTTATTTGGTTTGAGGTGTAAAATGCGAGAATTTCCCGGATTAACACCTCGTTTTGATGTTCGGTAAATGTGCATAAGTATGCAGTATTGAGATGGATTGTAGCAACAGTTAGTCCTATTTATTATTGACCTATCATTCAATGAACTGAAATAAAATTGTATATATGTATAATATTCAAAAACTGCATTCTTATAGTGTTGGATAAAATATTTGCGCATTTTCAATCGTTGTGTTATATTATAATGTTTACTAGAATTGGGAATTCGAATCCGATGAGTCTTATTGAGACTGTTGATTCAGCATTATAACTTTACACCCTGAAAATGTATCCTATACCATAGAATGATATTATGGCTAGAATCTTGTTCGCATAGTAATCTACAGAATGTTGATGGCTCGAATGAGAAATTTGAGTTGGTGTAAACAAATGTGTTTGCATTAATTGGAATTGCAGTGTTTCCATGAATAATGAAATGAAATAGTTGGGGAATAATTTTGTTGGGTTTTTTGTTCCATAGGCTGCTTATAACCTGAGATTTTTATAATTAATACCAGTGCCAACCATAATTTTGGGTTGTTATCAAATTATATGTTTATGAAACACCAATACCACGATGATATGGTATATCAGATTACCATTGAGATTATGGATCCCACAATAAAGGTGTCATTCTAAGAAGCTTATACTATACAAATACAAGGAATTTGTGGGAAAATTTACCTTGAAATTTTTTTGTTTATCTTTCGGAAATCTTGTTTTTGCTCTTATAATGTTGATTTTTCTCAAGCAAAATGCTTAAGCATGAATAGCCTAGAAAATTGTTTTACAAAACTAAAGATATAGATAATCGTATGTACATAATCGCAAATGATAATTATCAATAAGGACAATAAATTATAAGTACTTTGTTTTAAAAAATCGTTATATTTTAAAAAATAGGTTTCAAAAGTATGTTTTATGCATTTATCATAACTGTAAAAAAATGAGGTTATAATGTGTTTACCAATTTATCAAATTTATAATTTGTTTTTATTTACTATAAAAACCATAAAAAACTTACATTGAGACTGAAAATTGAAACAATTAAAATAAGGTACACAAATTTTACAAATTGATTGGATCATAATCATTATAGCCTATGCAAGAATTTTTGGTTTAATTTACAACATAGTGTCTTCAATGACACAGTATGTCGAAGACTCAATACATCAATTTTGGCCATAGCATAAATAAAGTTGTCAAAAGTCATGAACTTATATTAGGCGTGTGTTGTCAATGTCACGCTGGTGGTTTTCTGTCACGGTTTTTTTTTGTGTGTTCTATCTTCTTCACCCTCTATGGTGAGTAATGAATGTTCCAATGAATTGATTTATTAAAACCATTCTGTTCTAAATTGGTTTTTCGAAGCATCAATGAACAAGTCAGTACGCACTGACAAAAGTATGACAATGTCAATATATCAATTTCACAGAATATGCAACTTGTAATAGGTTTCTTGCATTGCGTTTCATTCAGTACATTTGGTTTCAGTAACTTAGTTGAATTTAATATTTCTGTAACAATGGAACATTATGTTAAATCGCAATAACAAGCATCTGAAATGAAATTTTCTTGACTTTTCTAGTAATTTATATACAGTGGCATAAATAATTGTTGCCAATGTTTGCTAGACTAGCTTAAGAACATAAGGGACACCACCATGTATCGACGTGTTAGGAAATGTTTTGCATAAGATATTGTAAACCCCTTTTCATTACGGGAGTTTGGTCGATGCATAGTAAATGTCCGTTGCAAATTCATTTGCCAATAGGGAAGGAAAAATTTAATAGTGTCAATTTGATTACCGCAGTTATGGACATTAGGTCGAATGTAATTCTAGCTTTATTACATTGGAAATTAAATCACTGTGTCGTGCTGTCTTTAAATTTGCAAAATGGGAGAAAGTCCATGTTCCGACACCATGGTGCATGAGTGGAGTGGTGAGAGAGAAGCACATTTTCTTCCCCCCCTATTCCATTTTGTGTGCAGTTAATCAGCTTTCAGAGCAAGGGTCCCCATTTGTAGTATGTAATAGAAGAGAAGGTATCCTAGCCCCCATTAGGTGTCTAAAAGTTCACTGTTGAACAGCCATGGCCCTAGGCGAAGGGCAATGAAAACTGCAGAGGTTCATAGAATAACCTTGAATCCCCCATTAGTTGAAAGAAAATGTGTACAAAAAGGGAATGGTTTATACTCAAGTTGTGTACTTTCATGAGAACGTGTTTTTTTGTGATTTTTTTTTGTTCGAAATACAGGGTGTCCCTACTATTTATTTGGCTAAATAAAGATGAATTTCAAATGTTTTAATGACAAGATTATATGGACAGTATGTTTGTTTATATAATACAAAAATTAACTGAATTATCTTGTAAGATAATTTTAAACATTTGAAATTCGCTGTATTTCTCCAATACATAGTGACTTCAGAGTTCTTCAGAAATATCTTGTTGTATAGTATACATAACCAAACACATGCATGTACAACCAATACAGAATATGTATAACAGATGAATTTTAGAGGTTATATTTTGAGAAAAAAAAGGTAATAATACGTTATTAAAAAGTTGTAGCACACTGTAAATATACCTATGTTTTGTGTAAATATATACATTTAATTAATAACGTTCTTAATTTATTTAAAATTTGCCTTGATTTGCCAAATGGAACTGACGTTAGGGACACCCTGTATATCAAACAGCAAAATTTCTGTTTCAAATTTCAAAGACTTAACATAAATTCAATTTCATCAAAGTGAAAATCGATTTAACACGTTCTAGTATAAAAATATTTGTTTATTTCAAAGTTTTTATGTTTTAAGTTTTTTATATTTTTCATATTTTTTGTTTTGCGGTACCGGTATTTGCGTTGTGTTTTTGAGGTACTTTTTCGATGCATTGTGTACCTTTTAAAAAAAGCAGAAAGCAGCTGGGTTTAGGAACTTGTTTTGAAACATGCCACTTGTAGCCATCTGTGTCTCTTCATCCACAAAACACCTAATTAAATGGAATTGAACAGTTTACAACCTCAAAATGTTTCAGTTGTGAGAAATGCACAAAACTATGGAAAAACATCGCCACTTCTTTTTCTTTTTAATTTTTCTGTCTGTGTGTATGTGTGAAAGCGGTACAAAACTTGGTTTCAAAGAACACACCACCATCGATTGACTGATGTTATATGTTCTTGGCGGTTTCAAGAGCTTGTTGCTGATTTACTACCATGGTTGCCGAAAAGCTTTTTAGCCAAGTATTTACAGCAACGACCGCTGTGGTTTTTTTGTAGGTAGAGTATTTAGGAAAAATAACCTTTAATAGCTATCAAATGTTGATACTCTTGTCAACACATTTGGTGATTGATAGTTACCGCGGTGTTCATCTTTAGTAGTTTTGCGCTTGGGAAAATTTTTTGGACCGAACATTCTTTCGAACATTATACCTTTAGCAAGTGATACTCTTTAAGGCTCAAAGATCAAGGAAGAAAAGTCTATCCGATTTTTGCCAGGAAAATAAGCAGCTCCTTGTTAAAATTGCTCTACTGCTTTTTGGGAAGGTTTTCTTTTGCCGCAGTAAAAGATGGATCAATGTCTTGAGAGTTTTTGTTAGAACAGAAAGAATAAAGGAAATTTACAAGAGAATATAGAAAATATTCGTTTATTTAAAATAATACACTTTGCAGAATTGTTAAACATACATTTCAAACTTACGTCTCGTCCTCCACCTAAGGGTCTTTTTGGAAAAATTTACTCAGAAAACATAGGATAGCCAAATACAACGAAGAAAAAAAATTGTTGAAAAACTCTGTTTCATTAGCCTCGCCTTTTTCCCTTAGGAGGAGGGGGAAGGAGATGTTTTGAGTGTGTGATGAAAAACCTACCAAATATCTACCGAGTCATTAAATAAATATATTTTTTCAATACTATTGATTATGCATATCAGAGTAGGGGATCGCGCTATCGAAGTAGAAAGACACGTAAAAAACCGCTTTGTTACAAGAGCTTAGTGTAATTAATGGTTACAATTTGTAGCTAATGGCTGCAATTGCATTGGTAGTGTAATGGAAATTATAAATATTGTGATATAATATATTGCAAGATAATATATTTTACTCTATTACTAATTTATATACGTTTATGCTGATGTGCACCATGCATCGGTACTGATATACATACAATATATAGGCTTATTATATAAAAAGTACAGTATACACTGTATACTGTACTTCTATTCAGTTTGAATTCATAAAACTTTGAACTCTATACTTTTTATAACAACTTTTTATACTATTACATTTATATTCATATACAGTATACTGCATATGCGATAAGCAAAATTTATATATTTTATAGAATACCTAGTCTTTTTTGGCAAATTATGAAAAAATAACATTTTGTATCGTATACAAATATTTACGTTAGGCCTAGTTGTGGTTAGTTTAGGCAAGATCGATTATAAACATGTTTATAATAGATCTTGGTTTAGGCATGGCTTATAATAACATATTATAACATGGTTTATAATAGCATGTTATTATAAGCCATGGTTTAGGTAACTTCATAAGATTTTCTCAAAAATTTTTTTAGCCTGAGTTTAATCCTAAATTTTAACTTATGTTATAATCTTATTTAACAGCTATCGTATTTTCGCGAATATAAGACTCATCTTATGCAAGATTTTACACTGCATCTTATATAAATTATAATAAACAACTAGGTACAATAAAAAAAAAATCATTATTTATTATATTACTGGTAGAGTATAACAATAAATTTATGAATGAATGTGTTATTTGAGATCTTCAATATCTTCTAGTGTCTTTAGTACAAAACACATTTTACATTAGCGCAATCACAACTTATTGTTCGGTAAGCTGTTTCTTAGGTGTATCTCATGTGTGCGTCTTATAATCGCGTATGTTCTATATAATTCATTTTTTACTCATATCTATAAGTCTCATCTTGTATTTGAGCGCATCTTATATTCGCGAGAATAAAGGATAAGGTATTTCAATGCTAAGTTCATACTCTGCCATAAACAGGCCAGGCAATCTATAAAATACCTAATACATTTTATACATTGCCTGGATCCTGTACTTTAGAATTCAGGCAATCTACTTATAGTTTAGAATGCAGATGTCTATAGAATGCCTAAGCATGCTAGAATTCTAGATTCATAGATCGCTAAGATTCTATATTTTGCAAGACTATTACCCTATTACTCTACTATGCTAGATTTTTACCCTTGCAGAGCACAGGCTTTTCAGCTGGTCTGGTATGCAATGTTTTCACAAATCAAGGGCTATACATCTACAATGACTAAAATATAAGCATTTTGTATTTACGTATAAGTCTCTTTAGTCTTACTCAACTTCAAAAGGGATTGTGTTAAATATGTACATGTTTCAGTTAGTTTTGTTCATCAGCATTTGTGTTTTTTGTGAAGTTTTTCCCTGGAGACTACTGGATTATAAAATATTCGATTAGAGAGTGTAATTCGAGTGTAATTACATGTTTATGATCCATTTATGCATGAATTTGAATGTGAAGTACATAGGGGGTGGGGGATTAAAAAATTTATTATAGGATTAAAAAAAAAAAGTAAAACATTTTTAAAGCTTTAAACATTTTTATGCATGATTCTAAAATCTTGTTTGATCGTTTTATGTGTTTTGATTTTTTTAAAAATATTTATTTGATGAAGATAAATATATCCAGTTTTTTTGTTTTGTTTTTAAATATACTTGTCCTTCCGCTTTTAGAACAAGAATATTCATAAGTGTCAAATCAAGCTTTGCTTCTGGGGTTTTAGGCAATCTACTTAGGATGAGTGCGATTGACTGTTTTCATCCAAATTATATATTTATGAAGAAATCTAAAACAAAAAATTAATAATTTTTATGACTGGAAACAAAGGATATAATGGGACAACTTAGGTCAAAGATTTCTTAACGTTTCTTATAAGAGATATCAGGTCACATCAGTTTGTTTTTTTGTTGTTGTTGTTTATCCGTCTCTTGCAAAGTAACATTTATCTCCTTGAAATGTTTGGAGTCAAATTGGAGTAATTTCCACAAGAAATACAGCTTTTTGTTTATCTCTCGTGTTTTTCTTCTTCTTCTTCACTGTCTCCCAAGTTGTAAAAGATGACCAATAAAACTTCTTAAATGATTTGTTGATGCCAAGGCTGGTGGTTTAGATAAGCTGTTTGGAGATTTTTTTGCTCCAAGCCAAAATACCGGTTGTCCAATTGGATAAATCTGTTTTTTTGTACATGTTATGATTTTACATATGTGACATGTACAAGTGCTAGATAAATAATGGTAATGATCGATTCTAGTGTTTGCTCTGCATTAAGGTAATTTTGTTTGTAACTCTTAATTTTTTATTTATTGATCAGTTTTTTGCTTTGCTTTAGATTAACAATCGCCATTCACATACAATACATACATATACTGATTCAAAAAAATGTTAACACTTATACAGTATAAGTAATGTCGTATAAGTGTCAACATTTTTTAAATTACCCTGTATATGTATACAATACACGTTATATCAAATCAAATTGTCAAATTTTTGTTTTTCCAATTGGACCGTACAAAAGGAAACAATAAATACAGAAATATTCATGTAATTTTAATTTCGCTCGTCAATATACATGGTGTATGCTTATACTTTTCTATATATACAAATATAAAATACATATACAGGGGAAATCAAAAAGATTTCGGAAAATTAACATAGATGCAATACTTCAATTTTTCCGGGAACTTTTTGATCTCCCTAGATAAATATATACAGTATTATTTTTTTATATACACGTATACATACATATAAAATTTAGGCTTATATTTATTTTCAACAGGAATTGTTAAAGTATTTAAAAATAATGTTTTTGTTTTTTATGCCTTTGAGTTCATAAGTATCAAAAACAAGATGTGGATGAACTCCATCTTAGTAGAAATTTCTGCAATAATTTTCCAGGTGGAGCCCTAGAGTTGAATTTAATGAACTCTAGATCCCGTTTTTTTTTGTCTTGTTTCTATTTCATAAAACTAAAATAGCATCACAATCTCCAAGTACACTCTATGTTTACTATAATTATAGAGCATAGCGAGTGGAAATGACTTAGGTTCTTGATTTAATAATCATAATAATAATAAAAAAATAGAAGAGGCGAAAAAGTCGTAGATGTCTTTCTTGGAGTTCTTCTCTTTGAAAGTATTTCTGGCTTTAATGAGTTGCGGGACATCTGAAGATAGGCTAAAGATGAAAGCGATCGTTGATTTCGATGGTCGGGGTCGTAATTTTTCGATATTGTAGATCAATCCAAAACGTCGAGGATGTAGTAAAGGCAAAACACATTGGGCAGGATCTATGGCTAATTTACGCAGGCAGTTCATCAGTCACGATACACTGAAAGGGGACTAATGAGGATGAAAGCTTACAGGGATCAGTTTCCTGTTGGCATATTGGTTTACATGCCACCCTTGAGTACATAGTGCTACTCCATGACAAATCGGGTAATTCCAACTTAGCACTCACTCAAAAGGGACCAGATACCTGAGCATGTTTATAATAACCAAATTATATATCCATCAACGTAAAAATTTCGTTATCTTTCACCCCATATGTTTACATCCCCATAACATGCTGGTCTTTATTTCAATCGAAATTGCAGATAAGCTATGTAATATTGTAAGGTTAGAATCTAATGCGCAAGTTGAGTCAACTAATAGGAAAAAAAAGTGTACTGTCAAATGCAATATTTACAATATACTGTATTTAATATATAAATTTGAATATATACAGTGTATATTAAAAAAGCATTTTATTTTATTAAAAAATAGTATTTATTTTTGAGTAAAATAAAAGTATGGACCTTCTTGTATGAAATTTTTATCAAGGAAAATATAGTCATTAGCATACGCCATTTGAGTGGCGTATGCTAATGACCATATTTTCCTTTCGAGTAACGTTCGTTTTTTATTTTAAAAAATAACTTTATTTGATTACTTTTATTTGTATCTGTCGTAGTTTTATTTTAAAATTTGAACGCCTAGTGCGATATACATATATACATACACCGTTCTTTATTTCAAAGTTGCTTTAAATATTTTATATAACATTAGAACATGCAGATTGGGCACGAAAGTGAATTGATAAAAAAAAAGATCTGTATGTCAATTACAGATTAGTCAGTAAACGTATTTAAAAAATACTTCTAAATATGTCTAAACACGAGGTTCACTTCTAGACTCCACGTCGTTACCATACCAACTATGGGGTTTACTTCTAGTTATTTTAAAGTACAATAGTTTCACTTTGTAGACTTCTAGATTAATGGAAATAACGAATTAAAGTGTTCTTGGGACATTGTACAACAGTCATGTGCGAAATTTTCTTGTTAAAATAATTTGTTAAACTGTGTTGAAAACTGTGTAGACACGCATTCTAGCATTATGTTTATTTGTTGATTTTTTTGTTGATGAAAAAAAAAATCATTTTCTTTGTTTTGCGCTTTTAACTTTTCACTTTGGATGATAAAGTAACAACAATCACACGTGTTTTCTTAGGTTTGGAAGGTAAACATCTCTTCTATTCAGCAAAAGCCCAAGTCGTGGTGGGTAAAAATAACCACCGCACCACAAACGAAACATCTGGCATGGGTGGAATGTTACATTATTTTATGTCATGCACACAATTGTGTACAAAAACATTTGCCTCAATGGAAATGCGTGATGTTTATAATAGTCCATTGTCAGAAAACAAGCAAAGAATAGCTTTCTGCCTAATGGGGAAGAAAATTAGCAACAATGTCTCGTAGACAGATAAATCGGTTCCCCATAGATCACTGACACAACAACAAAGTCGCCCACATGCAAAAAATTTATTCATTGGGTATTGTGTGTACTTATAGTACATAACTCAATATGGTTTCAGCGCTAGTGTATGATACTTCAACAAGATTATTGATATGATATTCGAAAAATTCATATGGTATGGTGTGTTTGTTTAAAAAAGTACAGGAAAACTCTGATTTATGGCAATCTCCAAGATATGTGTTTAAAGTTAATTTTTGCGTTAAGCATTTAGCTGTATGTGACTTAACTAGAAGTTAACTTTAGTTTTTGTTGATGTTATGAACTGCTCCGCAGATATACAATACTGTATATGGTACACCTAAGAATATGATTAGAGCGTTCTTTCATGAAATTGTTACTACCAAATTTCTCACTTCAAGGAAATGAGGTTTGTTGGTGAAAAGTGCAACTGATGTATTATGTACTACACATAAAAAAAGAGTGGAATTAGGTGTAAGGAAATATGGGAAATGTAAATTTATATTTTGAATTAAACCAACCTTGCATCCGCGTTGCTGCTCGGAACGAACGTAAAATTAGATTCGGGTTTGCTATAATACCAACTGCTTGCCTATTTCAACGTGTTGAAATGAGATTGTATCTAACTTTAATTAAATTTGAAATAATATATTACAACTACAAAATAGCGATACTACCATGTAACTTGATAATATATGATGTAGTTTTTATGATTATTAAAAAAGAAGAAAAAACATAGAAACGCTTATACAGATCTCCAGTTTGGAGGGGGTCACATACCACATGAAAGGAAATATCGATATCTAATCAATATAAATTTATTGATACATAGAAATATTATAATTAAAAAATAATTATAATTATAAAATAAATTTTATTTTTTGATTTGGTTCGGATTTGGAAAACTTGTCAAAGATTTTCCGAATTTTATCAGATTTTCACATCAGGTCACCTTTGTCAGGTAGCTTTGGAGGGGGTTATGACCCCCATGACTCCCCCCCCCTGTCTACGTACATGAAAACATAGCAGACTTGTTTACATTAAATTTTATTTCAAGGTTTTTGATTCGTGACCCAGCTTGGTGCCACTTAATTAATTTATTGCAATTTTTTTTATATATAATTATTAAAAAAACAAAACAAATTACACTTAATGTGTTCCACGTCCTCGTAAAAGCGTACTGTAATTTAATGCAATTTTAGTCATTTCTGTCACTTTGATTTTTGTAATTTTTTTTTTGTTCTAAGAAATTAACTATAATGGTTGCATGTAGTAGTAGTAACTTGGGAGAGAGGGGGGGGAGTTGGTACGGGTTTGCTCTGCTGCAAGTTGAAAAATGCTGATGATCTCTTAATTTTTCAACAAAAATTCCAGACTCGCCATTAGCATGCCTAAGAAAGATGAATTGGTGATGAAAATGGCTTCATCGTCTGCAACGTGCCTTTCGCTTCTTCGTGGCGTCCACGATGAATCTCAAATGCTGTCTCGGCCTAACTGCAGTCCACATCCTCGCAGCGACCTCTCATCATCACCTATTCATGTTTCCAAAGTACCAGGCCCTCGCTATCAACGCATTGAAGGCAGCGAATTAGCACGTCATGCTTTAGTAAACAGCAATTCTACACTGCCAAAGTAAGTAGTCAGTTCTATTCTCCACCCTTGTTTTTGCAACAACATGTCCAAATGTTTGGCGTCAAGTTTAAGATTCGTGTTACTACGATGATATTATAATATGCCAAGGTTCATATTACACTGTACTATAATGCAGTGTCATTATATCTCTAAAGACTTTAAATATTTACTAGTTCTTTAAAAAAAAAGACCTGACATTGATGTATTACGGTACTCTTGGTTTGGTGTATCAGGGAAATGAGAGTAGGCAGAAATGGTTAAGAAGTTAGTAAACATTGAGTTACTATTCGGTTTTTTCAACTTAATGTTTGTAGTTTTTTTGTTGCAAACTAAGTATAGGGTTTTCCAATAGGGATGATACAATTTAAAATGGTTGTAATCGCGACACTGCGTATTATTTTTTGACATTTCTTAT
>JAQIWH010001008.1:0-36734 GCA_034695005.1 Cryptops parisi | reverse complement strand
AAATTTAACTAATTTTAGCTAAAAGTTTTCACTATAATCTGGCTTAAGAGGCCAATGCTTTAAATTCAGCCATTTAGCAATATTAGCGATTTAATTCATGAAATAAAGGATTTTGTGTTTACACTTTCTAGTATAATAGGCATAAATCTGTGATTTGCTCCACAAATTTCTGAGCATTGACCAAATAGAAAACCTGGGCGATTTAGGGAAAATGATGTTTGATTTAGTCGTCCAGGAACAGCATCTACTTTTACACCTAACGAAGGAATAGTTCATGAGTGTAAAACATCTGCGGCTGTAACTAGTACTCGGATTTTAGTATTTATTGGAAGAACAATTCGATTATCTGTTTCTAAAAGTCGAAAGTTTCTTTCGGGTAAATCTTGTGTTTGGATTATAAATGAGTCAAATTGGATATCTTTAAAATCTGAATACTCATATGATCAGTACCATTGGTTACCAATTGCTTTTAATGTAATATTAGGGGTTGATACCTCATCTAAAAGGTATAAAAGTCGAAGAGAGGGCAAAGCAATAAAAATTAATGTAATAGCTGGTAGGAGGGTCCAAATAGTTTCAATTTCTTGGTTTTCAGAAATAAATCGATTAGAGTATGGGTTAAGGAGTAGTGCTGACATTATATAACCTACTAAAGCTGTAATTAGGATAATAATAATTATTGTATGATCGTGGAAAAAAATTAGTTGTTCTATTAAAGGAGAGGCTCTGTCTTGGAATCTTAAGGCGGCTCATGTAGCTATAATTAGTTAAATTGATAATTTAGTTATTTGATTGTAAGTATGCTCTGCTGGGGGAGAGCTATTTATTCATTCTAATGATGAGGGACTAAATAAGGGAAAGATAACTTTTCGGTTTGAAATTATAGCTTCTCATAAAATGAAAATTAGTATAAGAACTGCAATGAATGAAACGGTAGAGCCTAAAGAAGAGATAATGTTTCATGTTGTATAAGCATCTGGATAATCAGAGTATCGTCGGGGTATTCCTCTTAATCCTAAAAAATGTTGAGGAAAGAATGTTAAGTTGACACCTAAAAATATTAGATAAAATTGAATATTTAGTAATTTTGGATTTATTGATAACCCTAGGAATAGAGGGAATCAATGTGTAAAACCTGCTAGAATTGCAAATACTGCTCCTATTGATAAAACATAATGAAAGTGTGCAACTACGTAATAAGTATCATGAAGTATAATATCAATGGATGAATTAGATAATACAATTCCAGTTAGTCCACCAACTGTAAATAAGAATACAAAACCTAAAGATCATATTAAGGGAGCTTCGAAGGAAAAGTAGGCACCGTGAAGTGTAGCAAGTCAGCTAAAAATCTTAATACCTGTTGGCACTGCAATAACTATAGTTGCAGCGGTAAAGTAAGCTCGAGTATCTACATCTATTCCAACAGTGAATATATGATGAGCTCAAACAACAAATCCTAAAATCCCAATAGCTGCTATAGCGTAAATTATACCTAAAGCACCAAAGGGTTCTTTTTTCCCTGTCTGTTGACTAATAATATGAGAGATTATTCCGAAACCTGGTAAAATTAGAATATAAACTTCTGGATGCCCAAAGAATCAAAATAAATGCTGGTATAGGATAGGATCCCCT
The DNA here is from genome assembly GCA_034695005.1 of Cryptops parisi. NCBI lineage: Eukaryota > Metazoa > Arthropoda > Chilopoda > Scolopendromorpha > Cryptopidae > Cryptops > Cryptops parisi. The sequence goes on along the minus strand of JAQIWH010001008.1, from coordinate 35,099 downwards.
CCTCCGGCTGGGTCAAAGAATGATGTATTAAAGTTTCGGTCTGTTAATAGCATAGTAATGGCACCAGCTAGGACAGGAAGAGATAATAATAATAGTACAGCTGTAATTAATACTGACCAAGCAAATAGAGGTAGTCGTTCAAATACTATTCCTTTTGAACGTATGTTAATAATAGTAGTGATAAAATTAATTGCACCTAAAATAGAAGAAATACCTGCTAAATGTAAGGAGAAAATTGTTATATCTACTGAACACCCTGAGTGAGCTATAGATGAAGCTAGTGGAGGGTACACGGTTCACCCGGTTCCAGCTCCGCTTTCTAAAAGTCTAGACCCTAAAAGTAAGCTTAATGAAGGTGGAAGCAATCAAAAACTTATATTATTAAGGCGAGGAAAAGCTATGTCTGGTGCTCCTATTATTAAAGGTACTAGTCAGTTTCCAAAGCCACCAATTATAATAGGCATAACTATAAAGAAAATTATAACAAATGCATGGGCTGTTACAACAACATTATAAAGTTGGTCATCACCAATTAAGGTTCCTGGTTGGCTTAATTCTAAGCGGATAAGAAGGCTTAAGGCAGTTCCTAATATAGCTGCTCATGCTCCAAAAATTAAGTATATTGTTCCGATATCCTTATGGTTTGTTGAAAATAATCATCGCAGAATTGCACTAGATGTTAGTATAAATATGTTAGCTTGCTCACCCCCTCTGACTCAGCAATAGTAAAACTTTTTTTTTTTTTAATCAAAATAAATTAATATTAATTAATTAAGTACTTAATTTTTATTTTTTATTAATATCGAATTGAATTTAATTAAAACAGTAAATTCGTTACAGAAATTAAGATAATATTATTGGTTTGTATCTTAACATTAATTAATCTCGAGCTTAAGCTTACGTGAAACTCTTAATTGAAGGTAGATTTTTGGTTGAGGAATGTTTACCGGTGAAAGAAATCCTTGACTTGAAAAGTTTTAGGGTTATATTCATGTTTCAAAGCCAAGATGTATAATTGTTTACAGTTAGAAATATATAAATAGCATCATTGCCTTGATATTATATGGTATAAAGAAAATTCTTTTCAAATTAAGAACATATATTTATTCAATAATGTTTTTAAAAATTAAATTTACATTTTTCAGTATAACATTATTAAAAATAAGTTTAAATTATATTTAATTATCTTATGTAAATCTAAATACATATAAATTTAAATTAAATAATTTAAATAAAGTAAAATGATATATAAGTACTTAAATATACACCAATATACATTCACTTAAAAAGTTAAAGTGATGTATATTGGTGTACTCATATGTAATATAAGATATTTGAATCTAGTATTTAATTAATAATAAGAATAATATATTAATAATTAAGACATATTATTAATACATTAAATTATATTTTATATTATAATATAACAGAATATAAAGTTTATAAATTAAATTATACTAAGATTATTAGTAATGGGAAAATTAATAATGTGTCAGCAATTGCGGTTATACCTTATTCATATTTATTCGATAAGGCAATAAATTTTTATTTGATTGATAAAATTACTATAATAATTTATTTGGTGAAATAAGTATTTTATTTTAAATTTTTATTTTAAGAGAATTAAAAATAGTTGTTATTAGACTAGGATTAGATACCCTATTAAAAATAAATAGTATACATGCTCTAAGCAGTAGAATATTTTGAAACTTAGGTCACAGGTGACTAAATGCTTTTGCAGCTGTTGGTTGGTCATCAATTGTGGATGCCACATGTGGCATCAAATGTTGGCCCTCACCCTGAAATTTTTAACCGTGGTGCTTTTTTGTGTGTGTAGTTTGTCCATTTTATGAAGATTCTTATATGTGCAAATTTTTATGAGGTATATGCAGAACACAATTCTCACATAAATCAAAGACTCGTTTTGTGTTAATAACTAAAATTGCTTAATAGTTAATTACCATAATTCTAAAAAAAAAATCTTGTGTTGCATAACAGTTATCAGGTGACAATCATACTGCTATTGCTTTAATAACATTGGGAATTGTAATTGACATTCTTGCATCCATTGCAATTTTATTTTGAAGTTTGATGTGGACATTTTATTGTACTTTCAGTCATGGGACAGTTTTTTTCGGAGTACAGCAGCTGGTGCTGCACCAGGGCAGGCGTATACTGCACCTCCAAATTATGTTCACAGTCCTCCTGTGATCATGTCGCCAGCCATGATGATGTCTATGATGCCACCTGGTGCACAAAAAATGGTAGCACCTGGAGCTGTAGGAGTTTCTGATGAACGAAACATTGATGACCATCTTGCAGTCCAAGCCATCATTAGATCATACCAGGTGAATATACCTTTTTTGTTTTTGTTTTGTTTTGTCGAAATTACATGTGTCTAATGAATGCTTCATGTCAAGAGTTCAGGAACTTGATGTAGAAAAAAAATGTTTAAAATTGTGAGTTCTCTTCTCTTTTTTCATGTTTCGTTTTATTGTGAAGTAGGAGTACAGTAGCATTCTTTTTTATTACGTTCTTCAAATGTTAATCGGTTTGAAATTATTATTATTTTTTTTGCACTATCTTGTTAGTTTCATTCAAAGTGTCATTAGCTTGTTTTTCTGTTGTCTGGGGTCAATTTGCAATGGCAGTCATAAAATTTGTTGCATCTGTTGACTCTTCTTTCGAAGAGGTGTACACACCTCTGTCAACACGTTTAGAGCTAGCAGAACTTGTGGCGTGAGTTGAAGTCACTGCAACGTTCTCTGTTTGAATGTGGATTTGGTAATTTGTCTTTAGGCTTCGTTGTACAAAAAAAAAAAGTGACAGTTGCAAAATGTTTGTTTTCAATTGTTGTTTATGTTTTGTTTTTTTTAATATTTTGACAGCAAGTTTTTTGTGTTTTTTTTTGTGGGGGCAATATGGTGGTAATGCTAGAAACCTTTGAACAGGTTAATTTTTTGTTTATTTTTATTTTTACGATTTGTTAACATTTCATTTGCAATTCAGTCAAGGGGCCATCATGTTGCCGGGCTGGATCCACTCCAAATTACATACGCTGACTTGCATGCGGGAGAGAGAGAAAGTCGAGGTGATGCGCCTCCAGAGCTAGTTGTACGAAATTACTTTAAGAAATTAGGTAGGTGCTGCAGTGTGTTTCGCTGCATGCTCCATCAACTCCCAGGTGATAACAGGATGCATGTACACAGAACCAATGAAAATTCACTCTCTGCATGCATTTGGACGGTACTAATTCTAACAAATAACATGCTAGAATCGGTACACTGTATAAAGATTGTAACAGAATAATCGCCGTGTAGGATGCAGTTGTAATTTGCTTTCAGTAGAACAGATAGTAGATTAGTTTAGCGATAGTAGGGTACTGGTTGAAATCGGCAGTGGCTAGGTCTCCGCTGTGTCTGAATCTAATCTCGACGTTAGAATCATTGCATAAAACGTTTTTCTTCTTCTTTTTGGCATTAAGCCATCCAGGTTTTGCTTGATCTTTGCAAATCCGAAGGTGTAATGACCAATTTTTGGCACAAAGTAAAAATGCTGATCACACGGTAACAATGAAAAAGCAGACTAAACATTGAGATCAACGTAATTGACGAAAAAATGTGACTGGTGTGAATGTACCAGTAAATTGCATAGAAGCTGTCTGGTCCGTCAAATGTCACGTGTCGGACTTTTAATGATTCGAGATTAGGTTTCAAAGACAAAAGTGTAGTAATGGTAAGTTCCAATGTTACTTGCTTGAATCCGGCCATAGACTTTGTAGCTGACCATAGACGTTATAGCTTACGTATTTTTTGTCATTTCTTTTTTAAATTTGTGCAACAGTATATGAGAAAATAATTTTGAATAGAGTTTTTGTGAATGCTATCAGCTTTTCTTTTGATTTGCATTCAGCACTTCTTTTTTTTTATATTTCAGTTGTGATTAATTTGTTTTTATTGAAACATCAAGTGCCCTGCTCGATTAATGACGACTGCCCTTATTGGTTTAGTTTATTGGCCAATTAGAAATTTTGAGTTCTTCGCAGTCCTATACAGTAGGGCTCTGTTTCTACACCGGGTTAGGTTCCAGATCCCTGCCTTAAAACAAAAATTGTCAAAAAAGAAAGAAAGCAGCGTATCTTTATTTTAACACAATCTTTTAAAGAGTAGGCTTAAAAACTAAAACAAAAATGAATATATTTACAATACATACAGAGCGCACGTCATGCCAAAAATCATAAAATAGCGAGAGACTCTAAATCTCTGTATAATAATTGGCTGAGCTCATAGAATGTTTCCATGGCAACGCATGGGAATGTATGGTTGTTACCTCAATACTAATTGGCTAAGAAGCATCACATCTGTTACCTTAATAGCCATTGGTTGTTCGGCATCACATGATACTCAACCGAGCTGTCCCTCTCATTATTGATGGATTTATTTTCAGTAAAAACAATAGAAATTCGCTGTATCAGTGGAACACCAAAAGAGATGAATAAAAAAAGCAGGGCCTTACTGTATCTCGGTGTTGAAGCGTAAAATGTCAGTTACCCCTATAGCTTGTTTTTTGTTTTTTTTTAAATTGTGGTGCTTATAAGTTACATTTTAAAATTATTTATTTTATGTGACAAAAATTCATTTGCATGGATTGTTTTGTTTAAACAAAAAGAAAAAGTTTTTCATTTTTAAAAAATTAAACAACCATTTGATTTAAATATGTAGTTGTAGACTGGATGTGTGACAATAATATGTATATTACATAAAAGAAAGTTTTAAATAAATGTAGCAATTGTTCTAATAGGTTGGCTAATAGCATGAATTTTTAGTCATTGCACATGCGTATTTATATACTCACCAGATACGAGGTCATAATGTAGCCAATCTGGACCCTTTGGGTATCAACAGGGCAGACTTGGACTGGTCTGTGCCTCCTGAATTAAGTCTTCAGAATTATGACTTAGGTAAATGATCCAAACCTTGTTGCTTGTTGCCGATATTTGCTATTATTAAGGAAGGAGGAATTTTTCTTTTCTTCTGTTGCATGCATTTTGATCACTAACACTTACTTAATCACACTCTTAACGCTATTTTGTTTTTAGATCGTCTCAAATTTTTTTTTCTTCGACTCTACCGTTTCTCCTAAAAGCGTTTTGAACGGTTTTCGTGTTAATGTTGCATTTGTGATTTTGTAGAAACGAAAGATATGGATAGAGTTTTTAAGCTACCTGGAACGTGTTTTATTGGAGGAACCGATCACGGTCTTTCGTTGCGAGAGATTCTTCGCCGTTTGGAAGTACGAGATTATATTTTTTTCAAGTTTTTCTGTTCATATTTAGTTGTTCAAGTTTCATTCTTTTGAGATGATGATGTATTGATGTTTCACTATATTTTACTTTGATGGTAATTTTTACAGGAAGCGTATTGTCGACATATTGGTGTAGAATTCATGTTCATCAACAGTTTAGAACAACTGAATTGGATAAGAAAGAAATTCGAAACTCCTGCGATCATGACATTCTCGAAAGAACAGAAGCGTTTGATCTTATCCCGCCTTGTTCGATCCACTGGGTGAGTGAAAGTTTTTCAACAATGTTCCCCACGCATGTGATTGGATGGTTGTCACCTCGATTGCCATTGACTAAGAAGCGTTTTTCGGTCTCAACTGTGCTAATGATGAGTTTGCTTCTAGTCTAGTCTATAATAATTAGGGTTTCCAAAATAATTTTTTGTTGTTTCCTATCTGCAGATTGGAGTCGTACTTGGCAAGGAAGTGGCCGTCTGAAAAGCGTTTCGGTCTGGAAGGTTGTGAAGTTTTAATTCCAGCTATGAAACAAATCATTGATAAAGCCAGTGAAATGGGTGTCGAGAGTGTCATCATAGGAATGCCTCACAGGTTGGACATTTTTTGATTCTTTGTTTATGCAACATATATACTGTACAAGGAGTCCTTGAGTTATGCAAATTCTTTGTAGCCTATATGCGAGTTTAGGTTAACTTTTTTTTATGTTGATTTTTTGTTATTTAGGTTATTGTCAAATGTAACTTTTGTATAGATCAAGAACTTCTTGTATGCCTAAACATGAAAATAAGTTGCTTAATAATTTGTTGTTGTTTTTCAGAGGGCGTCTTAATATGTTAGCTAACGTATGCCGCAAACCATTAGAACACATTTTCACACAGTTCAGCACTTTGGAAGCAGCTGATGAAGTACGATTCTTTTTTTCCTCTTAATTTTCCAATAATTATTTGTTCACTGGAGGTTTAGAAACTTTGTTAAAAGGTTATTTGTATGGGTGATGTAAAAAAATACAGTAGCGCTCAAAATATAAAAGCACATGTCGAAAATCTGCATACAGTCCAAAGGTGATTGTTCTTTTTAATCAGACAATACAAAATGTCGGTACTCATAAAAAAAAACTTGGTGGCACATTGTGAGAAAAGTAAATGTCAACAAATAATAACTTGTATTAAAAAATAAATATCACTTCTTATCTTTTGGGTGATAACTGTGAATTAGTGTTATGTAATTAATGACAAATTTAATGAGTTTTCATGTATCGTTGCATAGCAAGCGTTGTAACATTTTGATTCATTATGCATAATTTTTCCCAGGGATCTGGTGATGTCAAATACCACTTGGGAACGTATACCGAACGCTTGAATCGCATGACTAACAAAAACATACGTTTAGCCGTTGTTGCTAATCCATCTCACTTGGAAGCGGTTGATCCTGTTGTTCAAGGAAAAACGCGTGCTGAACAGTTCTACCGTGGAGATACTGAAGGCAAAAAAGTACTTTACATTTTATGTAGTGTTTTAAAATCATTTGACGAGATTTTCATTTTATTTTATTTATAATCAATTAATCAATTTACATAGGTCATGAGCATCTTAATGCACGGTGATGCTGCATTTTGTGGTCAGGGCATTGTTTTTGAAACATTCCATTTAAGTGATCTCCCCGATTACTCAACTCATGGAACCATTCATGTGGTTGTGAACAACCAGGTAATTGATTCACATAGCAAATGTTTGTTAATAAATTAAACGTTTGTAAATCGAGAGTTTTGTTTTTCATTCATTGAGTTTTTGGATCTTTAAAGGTTGGATTCACAACTGATCCTCGATACGCACGTTCATCTCCATACTGTACGGATGTTGCACGAGTTGTCAATGCACCCATTTTTCACGTGAACGCTGATGATCCTGAGGCTGTCATTCATGTGTGTAACGTAGCTGCGGAGTGGCGGCAAACTTTCCACAAGGACTGCGTCATTGATTTGGTAGGTTCGCCACTTAACTTTTGAACGATTTCATTTAAAACGCGCTTGATTCACTTTTCATTTGTGTAGTCCGCGAGTGTAATGAACAGTCGTGTGTTTTTGTAGGTGTGCTACAGACGGTCGGGCCACAACGAGAGCGATGAGCCAATGTTCACGCAACCACTGATGTATACGAAAGTGAAGAAACAGGAACCGGTGTTGGAAAAGTACAGCAAGAAACTTCTCCAAGAAGGAACTGTGACCGACGACGAAGTGAAGGAAGAAAAGGAAAGATACGACAAAATCTGCGAAGAGGCTTATAACACTGCTATGAAGGAAACTCAAGTATACAACAAGGATTGGTTGGATTCACCATGGTCAGGTAGGATACCTAACTGTGTCTGTACTTAACGATGATAGGATTCTGGATATAATCTTTGCGGAGGGTTCTGTTATTGATCACTTTCATTGCAGGAGTAAGAACAATGCTTTTTTTATTATGTCGTGATGTATTTTCGATCATTTTGGTTCTCGAAATTGTTCGGATTTCGAAATTAAATTTCCTCATATGAAATAACGTGAATTGAATTGATCCGTTTGACCCCCACAAAATTTATGCAATATAAAACATTCTAAATGCCTGTTTCAAAAGGTCATATTGGTGAATAATGATAAAACAGTATATTTAATTTTAACAGTTGAATGTTTGTATATTTATAATAGTACATGCATAAAAATATCCTATCTAATTAAATGGAAAGAACTCACTCCTCCTCACCAGTTATAGCCATTGGACAAGAAGTATCACATGAGTCTTTCTTTTGCACCTGGGCATAAAGAAAGAATTCTAGAAACTTCCACTGTGTGGCAGTGTCATTGTTTTCACTAGCGTCATCTCGCCATGCGTGAAAATGTCACAACTCACACCAAACTGTAACGAATATTGCGAAGCAATATGGGTTAAAAGAATGAATAACTGTAAAAATATGGGTGATTGCTGATTTTTGCTCAAGTTGTTCTGAGATAAAGTAAATTTGTATGTTTAAAAAAAGGGTGGGTTTTTTTTTTTGTGTTTTTAGACTTTTTTTTAATTAATTCAATGCATAAATTATTCATTGTAATATTTCCAAGATTACCAGAAAGTTAAAATTTTGGAAAAGAGTTATAAAACATTCGAAGTTTATATTGGTGGATTTTTATTTTTCAATTATTTCTGTTTTTACTTATTCAAATGTAGGTTTAATTTGTAAATTTAACATGGTATTTACTGATGAGAAGTTCAGTACAATAATTATTTATTTATTATATGTCATATCATCATCATCATCATCATAATGATGATGTATAATTTTTAAAATGATGGACTTACATAAGAACTCATACTTGTAAGCCAGGGGTGCTTAAAATGTGGGTCGCCTGCCTAGTGTTTGTAGTTTTAGAAAATCCATCGTGTGTAGTTGCGGAACATCGCTTAATTTCTTGCAATGATTGTGTTTTGTAGGAACATGACCTCCAATGCAAAGTGGGGTCAAGTTGTACATTTGTTTCTTTGTAAATTTTTTCCATAGTAAATGATACATTATTTGTAGCACTATGTTGTTAGTAGTTTTATGTTATTCTAATTCATTTTATTTTTTGTGACAAAAATTTTTTGATTTGTAGGATTTTTTGAGGGCAAAGACCCATTGAAGTGTGGTGACACTGGTGTTCAAGAGGAAACGCTCAAACACATTGGAAAGCGTTTCAGCAATCCCCCACCAGGGAACTTTGTGATCCATAATGGTGAACTACCATATTTCTGGATAAAACACTATTTTTTGTCTATTAAGGTTGAAAAACAAAATTTGGAATTTAAAATTTTTGACAGGTATCAAACGAATATTGAAATCTCGAATGGACATGGTAACTGATAGAATAGTGGACTGGGCTCTTGCGGAAGCCATGGCATTCGGTTCACTTTTGAAGGAGGGAATCCACGTACGTGTTAGCGGACAGGATGTTGAAAGAGGAACTTTCAGGTAGAGATTTTTAAGTGTTTTGTTAAAAACCTTTTTTTTTTTTGCATTGAAAATAATTTTGATATGAAATATATGATTTGACACACGAGTCGCCTGAAGTCAAAGTGAACTAACTGCAATTTTTCGTGTTTGGTTAATATTTGGTCTAACATATAACTACACCTACTCTAGATTATACTGACAACGAGAACTAACGTTTATTGTTCATGTAAAGGTAACGTAAGGCAAAAATAGCCTGTGGCTTAGCATAGATTTTAATACTAAATTTGATTCTATTTTTGCAAGTTTCTCAAAATATAAAAAAACGCTGGTTTGTTCTCTTTTGCTTCAGACGGCTCAGATCTTAATACTGTATATGTAATAGTAGGGTGAAATAATATATATATATATTTTATCTGTCAGTAAATTTTCTCAATTTTTGTTTATAGCCATCGCCATCATGTTCTCCACCATCAGACCATTGATAAAGTCACATTCCGGCCCTTATGCAACTTATACCCCGATCAAGCTCCATACACGGTCTGCAACAGCTCACTTTCTGAATATGCTGTATTAGGTGAAATTGGTTTTTATTATTATTATTTTTAGGTTATGATAATTACATTGAAACCAATTATAACTGACAAGGCTAGTTAGTGTTGTTGGTTTACTTCAATGTCTTGTGTTGTTTCCTGACGACAGGTTTTGAACATGGATTTTCAATGACGAATCCAAATGCATTGGTATGCTGGGAAGCTCAATTTGGCGACTTCCACAATACGGCTCAGTGTATCATTGATCAGTTTATTGCCAGCGGACAATCCAAATGGGTACGGCAGAGTGGACTTGTGCTGTTGCTGCCACATGGCATGGAAGGCATGGTAGGTTTTTTTTTTCATATTTGTTGCTTTGTTTATAGTTATAATATTTATAATATAAGACTCTACAAAGGTTATGGGTTACAGCAGATGTAGGTCAAACAATATGACAGCTTCAAGACATAATAAGTGTCTATTGCGATACACATATACACCATACACACATTATATTGTTGATAGTAGTATAATGCTTGTGTTGGTGTGGGTTCTAGTTAAAATTGAGGAGTTGGGTGGAATAACGGCGTAACTCAAAAAATGTATTTTTTGAGAAAAAGGGCAAAAACATCTGGCATCTTTAAATTCAAAATTAAACAAATTTTTGTCAACTACATTTATAGAAGGAAAATGAACAGGTTTTGCAAAAAAACTTTAGTTGACAGGTCTCACTGTTATGGGTCCATTTTAAAATGTTATTATGCCAAATATCGTACTAATTTAGAAATGCATTTATGCTGTTTTCACAAAGATCAGTAACTTTTTCATTGTTTGGGAAAGGAAAGTAAGCAGGTGAAACAACCAGGAAGTGAAGTGATAAAAAGAAAGAAATGACAAAACGTTTCAGATTTACAATAGTCGCGTTCTATATTCTTGCTTCAGAAAGTCCGAAATTACAAATTATAGGCAACCCAATGTCTTTTATGCTATAGAATGTCTAAAACGATTCAATACATGCATTTTATTAAAGAAGAACGACATAAGTGGATTTACGTCGTATTTCGACCCAACTTCTCACTTGAAAAGGGTCAAAAGAGCGGGTTGTCGAAAAGTGGGGGGGATGCCTGTATGTGTTTATTTTTTTGCATTTTAACATTTGTACGATCGCTAATCGTGATTTCTTGAATATCTTCACTACTAGGGACCTGAACACTCCAGTGCCAGGCCTGAACGATTTCTTCAACTGTGCAGCGATGACTTTGACAAATTCCCACCCGACGACGAACATTTTGAAATGCAACAGTTGTACGACATCAACATGCAAGTTGTCAACTGCAGTACGCCAGCCAATTTCTTTCATGTCATTCGAAGACAGATTGCATTGCCATTTAGAAAACCTGTAAGTGATGAGATTTGCTTTTATTCAAATTGTTTCGCAATAAGATGATGTTAGGATCCGGCCAAAAGATGAGTTTCTCTTTTGCTGAGTAAATGCATTGCAAGCTAATTTTTTACCATTAATAGGCTTTATATTAGTTTCACTGTGGAGAGTGAGTTTGAGAGTGGAAACATAGAGGCAACATCTGGTGATAAATACCAATTCTCGAAATGATGAAATATGTATTGATATTAGTTTCAGTTGTGAGTGAGAGGGTGACATCTTGACAATATATAAAGCCTATTCTTAAAAAATCAGTTTTAAAATAGTTTTTTTTTTTTATCACCATAATTATAGTTAGTATTTGTTAATCGATGTAAAATGTTACCACATCCATTAACATGCATTATTCTGTGTGTTTATGAACTAGTTAATTGTTATGACACCAAAATCTTTGCTGCGTCATCCTGAAGCAAGATCGAGCTTCGATTTCATGTTACCAGGTGATTTTTCTATTATTATTATTATTATTTTTATAAAAAATATTTTTCTATGAATGTTTTATGAACACTTTGTAAAGCAGCATCTTTTTTTTAAAGGCACCAAGTTCAGGCGACTTATTCCCGATGACGGACCAGTGACTCAGAACCCTTCGAACGTCAAGCGACTCATCTTTTGCACTGGAAAAGTGTATTACGAATTCAAGAAGGAACGTGCCGCAAGAAAACTCGACGACCTCGTCGCCATTGCCAGAGTGGAACAAGTGAGTTTTGTCACGTCGTTTATTGAACACGGACGGTCTTCCGTGCCATCGATGGTGCTACATGACCCTTGACATACAGTAAGTTGCTGTTTCAATTCTTAATGATGGTTTGTGTTTGTCAGATATGCCCATTCCCTCTGGACCTCGTAAAGAAAGAAGTTTCCCTCTATCCTAACGCTGAGCTATGTTGGGCGCAAGAAGAACACAAGAATCAAGGAGCATGGACGTACGTCCAACCACGAATGGAAACCGCCCTGGTTCAACTTGACATCATTGATCTTCCCAAACGGTAAGAACAACAGTTGTGAATTTAATTTTTTGTTTTTTTTATTTTGCATGTTAAGCTATATTCTTTGCTTTGTAATTTATGGTTTCCAGCTTTTAGCTCTTTAATGTATAATACAGTATCCTGTTTTTAGTGTTTCTTTTAAGGAACAGTAAATTTAGCTATTTTAGTGTGCATAAAAAATCCTATAGATGGCGCTGTTTACCATAATGATAAAAATATAGTTGGTGGTGGTTTATGATACTGCAATTGGGCTCTGATTTCAGTTGACATAACATCTTGTCACTATTTATTTCATTTCATTTTATTGATTTTTTCCTCAAAATAATTGTACAAAAGGGGGTGTTTGTATTCTGGGTATAATTTAGAACAAATTAATTAACCATCAACTGCAGGGTGTTTCAGGACCTCGTTTACAAATTTCTAAGAGGATCTAGAAAGAAGAACTGTTTTTCCCTCATGCGAAAAGTTACGTAAAAATTGTTTCCGTTGATACTGACGCCCAAATCCTGCCTTTATCTGTATGGTGAGCCAGATGCCCAAACAACATGTGTGTATGAGCTCCATACACACACGTGTCACGTGTGCAAGATTTTAGACTTCTATATCACGTGACACAAACTTTTCGTATGAGAAGTTGTTCCTTTCGGTCCTCCTATTATGCTCTAGTAGAAGTTAGCAACTGAGGTTCTGAAACACCCGTATGAATTTGAATTAAATGACTAGGGTACTGTATTAGCCTTGAGATATCGTATAGTATGCACTAATGACACGGCTTTGTGAAAAATATTTCCAGAGTAACAAAAAAATAAAATAGTTAAAATGATTTTGCACTTGAAAATAATCTTTGAAAAGATGTTTTGTTCTAAAATTAATTTTTTTTTTATTGATTAGCAAAAATTTAAGTACGAAAATTGTCATTATCGTTGGTTTAAAGTAGTGAGGCTCATTTGCTATATTTGAAATTTTAACATAAAATATTTTGCATTAACTGGAAATACTGGAAATGAAAATACACTTTGTTGCACTAACACTCACACATCTGTAAATAGGCTTTTATGCTTCGTTCGTCTTTTAAACTTTTGTAGTACTGTTTATTTTTTTTAAACATGCTTTGGGTTTGAGATACAGCACTTAAGTTTCTGTATTTATATATTTTTTGTTTAAAATGCCACTGGTCATGTTTTCAATTTGTTTATTGTTGCGTTTTGTTTTCTTCTTTTTTGTTTATTACTTTTCAGACAAAAAAAAAATCACATTAATTATAGGCTTTATATCAGTTTCACATTTGAACAAAATATGTTAAGTCGAGACGTAGGACGACATCTGGTGACGAATACCAATTTCAAAATACATTGTATCAGTTTTGGTTGTGGAGTGAGAGGGCGTCACCTGGTGATCAAATATAAAGCCTATTCTTAAAAATGAACTTTTAATGTACAGTAGACTCTTGCTAATCTTCCATTCCTTGCGCAGAGGGTTGTCGGATTAGCGAGAGTGTCGGACTACTGAAAGGTGTACATAAAAAAGTTAAATTTTTTTTTATTAAACTTAATGTTGCATGTTTATTTAAATGCTTTAACTTGTTTAGAAAAAAAAACCGAAATAAGAGATAGATAAAGAAAAACACGGATCAGTACGTCCTATCTGTGGTATTATATTGTCTCATTTACCGATATCAGTGCTGTGACCCCGTCTTTTTTTTTACAACACGACAGGAGGCCGGATTAGCAAGAGTCTGCTGTACTTGTTTTTGAATATTTTCGTTGTACAGTTTCTACTTTTCGTTTTTTCACATATGTTTTCCTTTCTCATGTAATTTTAAACCGGCTTGGGCAATGGGAATTTTGTTTTATTTTGCTTCCCTACACATACTAACAATTTTTCGGAAGAGCATTGGACTTTTGATAGAAAAAAATATATATATATATATGTGTGCGGTGACGTGCAAACGACAATGCTCTTTTGAAAACGGCGCATATTCGACTAACCCCTTAGTTTATGTCTTGTCTTCAGCGCCAACAGTGAAAAACGTACTTCATCTGTTTGGTCATTATTTTCATCCTCCAGGGCATCCAGTTCAACACCAGGCTCCCACCAGTTCTCACCCGTTAGGTAACTACTGTCTCACAAGCTATATATCGAAACACAACACAGTGTTAGCAAAATGCGATTGGATGTGAACGCTACCTTTGCTGTGATTGCTTCCCTGAGTTTTTCTTTTGTGTCACGCATATACAGGCTACTCTCGGTTTACGTACATTCGCTATAACAAATGTCACAGATTGATACCAATATCTTGTTTTTTTGCACTCTTTATATCGGCCTCAGTTGTGAGATTTTACATACAAAAACATGACGACTCGATGGATTTTGATGAGTGAAGTGTCTATGGATTCATCTTAGTCTGTCGAGTGACACTGGCTGTATGGCGTCAATGAAAAAACCAATACGGCGAACGCTAAATGCCATATATATAGCCATTATTCTTTAGACCCTCCTACAGGCTAAATGGCTCGATGGATTTTGATGAATGAGGTGTCCATGGATCCATGTTAGTCTCACGAGTGTCACTGCCTATATGCTGTTAATTAAAAACCGATACGGCGAATGCCAGTATATAAAGAGTATGCTTAAAAATTTGGCATACTCTCAAAATTGGGCATTTTTTACTAGTTTGGTATTTTCTTATGTTGTTGCAATTGCACGTTACGTATTGTATATGATAAATGTATTGACGTATAAACGTAGTGTATATGTTTTTATACAACGCTTAATGTATAAAAACGTATATTTTATTTGCAATGTATAGAATCCTGGCATTCTATAGAATATCTAGCTCCTTTTGGCAAAGTACGAAATAACATTTTATACAACTATTCAGGTTAGTTAAGGTTATAGTAGATTAAATTAACCAAAATTTTCTCTTAAAAAAACAAAAAAACACGATTAGGCTTAAAATTAAAAGTTTGTATTTAAACCCAATTTGAATTAACATATCTATTCCAATGCGAATTCTATACACTAGGCTTGGCATTCGCAGAATGTCTGAATACTATACATTGACGATAACATAAACCATTTGATTGATGTTCATAGTCATGGTTTATTGATTTGAAATGGCTGCTTAAGTATACAATACGTAAAAGTTAAAGAACGTTAGATGCGCAACACACATGACTATGTATAACACATGTCATGTCTTTGAACTTGTTCATAAACTGAGAATTGCCTGTATCTTTAGTTTGGAATGAGATTTGCAGTAGTGTAGTACCTTGTCCAGTTTGTAGTACAATAGACACACACAAAAAAACAGTTTGAAGTGATAATGCACATGTTTTGTTTGTGTTTGATATCTATGGTCTTCCCTTTCAAGGCAATGTGCTGGATATCACTATAAATAACTTTAATTGGCTTGGTTTCAATGCAGTTTTTATAAATTGTTTCTTGTGCCGTTTGCTTTTATTTCAACAACGTTGTGCTGTTTCCAGTTTTATTTTTCATCTTCCATTTTCTCTGTTCTTTCCACTTATGGACGTCTTTGCACTATTTTTACACTAACACTTTATTTCTAGTTAATTTTTGTACTTTTTTCTTTCGTCACTCTTGTTCTTTTCGTGTACTTTACCAATTCTATAACCTATAACTTTTAACGTAATGAAAAGAAAAACAATCTTGTGATTATGATTGTTGTTGTTTTTATGAGGAAGTAAGTCAGTGTTGGATATCTGCGGGACTGTCGGAAACATTTTGTTTGGTGTGAATGAACTGGGTGAAACAAAAGTTTTATGCTCAACGTCAAGTACGTTGGGCGAATTTTTGTTTTTGCAATGACGAAAGAAATTTTCCAATCATCATCATCATCATCATTATCATCTGGAATATTTTTGTAAATGCTGAATAATAGTGTTTTTAACGCTAGAAATTTAAGACTTCCTGAACAGAATGAATTTAGTCTACAGGGTGTCTGAGTGAATGGTTTGGTTAAATTTTAACCGCAGATGCTATGCATTAAAACAGAGCAAAAAGTGCATATAAACATGGGTCCATTTGCATACCTACGGTGATTGAGACTATAGTTGCGACTTCATCTTGTGTTATCGCATTACTGGACCCATGTTTATATGAGTTATTTATTGCTTTGTTTCGATGCACAGCATCTGTGGTTAGAATCTGACAATACTTTTAGAAACACCCTGTGTCGTATATATCGAACACGTATTTTGTGTTGTATAGCTCAAAAAATGGCTGCATTATTAATAGTGTATGGTATGGATGGTTTGATTAACGAACTGTTGTACGGACTACTGTTCAGGAAGAGTTGAATTTAACTTCTTAGTACCGTATTTTCGCGAATATAAGACGCACCCAAATATAAAATGCAACTTTCGGGTTTTTTAGTAAAAACAGTTGACGCACCCAATTATAAGATGAACACACGAGATACACGAAACGGCTTACCGAACGATGAACGTTGAGCTGCGATTGGCTCTTATTGCGAAAAAACCGCCGCCTAGCGGAAAACCACGGCAACTACGTGCGTTCAATTTTTCTCAAAAAACTTGGAGAGTTTACCTTTCGTTCAGTATAATACAATTAAAGATCTTTTCTATTGTACTTGGTTGTTTATTATATTTTATATAAGATGCAGCTAGGGAGCGCCTTGTGTAAAATGTTGTATAAGACGCGTCTTGTGTTTGCGAGAATACGGTGATTTACGGTCATGAATGTATTGGCTGGTAGAGATGTCATTTCTCGAGCATCTGTCAGCTTGTGTGGTTCAAACTGGCTCCCAATTGCATTCACTGATGATTGATTTTACTAAAACATCTTTTGTTGAAATTTATAGATACGTAGGCAGAGCTGTGTCGGCTTCGCCCGCAACTGGAAGCAAGCATCAGTACGCGAAGGAGCATAAAATGATGATGGACGACGCCTTCAATGATCTGTAAATAAATCCACGACGCCATCTGTAGGTGTAAGGTCTAACTTCTTATTAATGAATCGACCATCCAGTGAACCGTTAATTGAAAAAAAAAAATTAACAAAAATTTGTTGTATATAGAATCAGTGTAAAAAAACAAAAAAAAGAACGTTGATAGAAAATTTCTTAAATGTTATTTTTTTTTTGCATTATGCGTTTTTAATCTTTAAATTAGCGCACTTTTCATTTATTCATGTTTATATACTTCTTGCTTCACTTTTACTTGCTAACGATGCCTTTTACAAGTTTTCAGAATATGCTCACAAAATTTAGATTTCAATTACCAATTGCTGGGCAATGATGGCAAGTTCATATTGTTGTTTTTTGTTTTTTTTTTTTAGATGTGTAATAATTTATACGTGATGATGTGATATTATATTCGAAAAGTCGACTATTTATGCAGTTAAAAATTGGTTGTGTAGAAGTGATCAGTATTTAATAGAATAAAATTAAATAACTCAAAAGTTGTTTTTTACGTCAACATTTTATCGTCGACGATTTATGCTCTCGTCAAAATATTGGGTTCATATCAAGTTGTTGTCGACGTGATGGAGGGTGCATTGAAGGGCGTTGATGCAAATTGGATCCAATTTTCCGTCTCCATCTAATAGTTGAAAATGTTTATATTATAGGAGGTGGTACTTTTTGATGAGATGCCCGATCTCTCGTACTTGGTTATGGGTTTATTTTGCAGGTTAGATTAGGAAAATAAAATGCATTTCTTTAACCTAACCCCGAATAGCAGCAGCAGCAGCACGAGGTTGGGTATCTTAATTGAAAAGTACCTAGGATGTTAATATACAAGGTGTTCCAGAAAGGTAAAATTGTAACCACATACTACTCATCACGACAATGCATAATAAACATGGGAACATGAGAAATTCATCCTTTCCGAGATGAGATGTTACAGACGTCGCGTAATTTTATAGGCCTATTGTCTCGATCACCATAGGTATGTAAATGAGTATGCATATGCCGATTCATTTTTAAAAGGACGTTTTGATGCGTCGGGGGTTAAAATTTGACTAGACTTTTCAGGAACACCCTGTAGTACATTTATCAGTTTCAATTTTATTAAAATGCTTGCCATAGAGAAGGTCTTGAATTTTGCATTGAAATATGGTTTCGTCGTGAATTCGTACTTCGACTTGGTTAATCACGTCGAAGGGGATAAGTATAACGTTGAAGTGGTCGTTTTTCAGGATTGCTGCAATGACAAGAAAATAATTTTGTCAACCCATAATACTACGCTAATTTGTAATGTTTGTGTATTGCGGAGCTTACATTGAAGTCCTTTAAGATGAGATGTACGATGTTCAACGATCCCATAGCTCTCGTAGGGACCGTACCATATGTAAACATCTGGTTTGATTTTCCTATCTTTCATGTTTGTGCCATGGTTTGTGCAAGATGGATAGATAATGTTGGAATGCCTTGCTTGAATAGTTCATTGTTGAGTATATTCTATTCTAGCATTTTTAAATTTGTTTGGAAAAATATATTTCAACTTAATTTCTTGTATGGATTTGGTTTATGATTTAACAATTTAACAAGATTATATAAAAAACTTTGTTTTTTAAGGACAACCTTTTATTCAAGGCAGAGACAGAACAATAAGTTTTTGGCTTCCAGTTATGTTATTAGAATACAGGTATATGATGTTTTGTAATTATTGATTTTACCATAGTTTCTGAAACTTTAATTATGAAACCAAAAATAAACAAAAAACAAAGAACAGTAGGCTACTTAATGGAAGCTACCGGATGACACTCATGATCAATATTGTTCGTACTGGGTTAGGTTAAAAAGAACACCACTTAATAATAAATTTAATATGTTTTCCTAACCAAAACTATATACGGATATTAAGACAATTTGTAGCACGTAAGTGCTATGAACAATGTCAACCATTAAAGGCTTTCATTAGACAAAATTACATCTCTAGAAGTAATCTTGCACTGGGTACCCCCAAAAAATATATTTGATAAGACTATTTATAAAAATTAGCCTATGATATGCTCGTTATAACCACAGACGTATGTTATAACAAATCAGGATAGTTGCTGTAAATGATATTGGTATATGATGATGATAACCAATAATCAGCAAAAACGGGTAAAACCATGGTAAAACAGACAAAAACTTCTGTACAGTGAAGAAGGCTTTGGGAGGGAGACGGAACGTGAGTGTATCGGACGGTCAATGTACCAAAAATCATTTATTTGCCTAATTTCACAAAATACTTGTTTTATGCTTATGTCTTGTTAAGAACTCATTTACAACTAGCATTTAGTTAACGATTCTTTCATTAGTACGGTACTATTTTTTTGTAAAAAAAAATAATTTTCGTTATCAAAATTAAAATTTCGTTCGTTCCACCTTTTTTTTGATTTTCACGGTTTCACATTTTACCGAAGTTGATGTTTGTTACTCGACGATCGCTCGTTGGTTTATATATTTAACTCCTTTAACTTGTGTTCGTTTATTTATGGATGTTTGACTTAGAACGTAATATCTAAAATCGCGTTTGATTTTTAATACTAATTGCGATTTAAATCGTTCTTTCTATAACAACATGTTGGTTAATAAGATTGCCAGAGATGCGACTTGCCGTTTTTCACGCTACATTAGGCAAATTAGGTAACAACATTAACTTGTCACTTAAATCTTGTCATTTTCTAATTTGCTTAATTCATGCATATAATAAATATATATTTTAATAACCATATATTTCAGAATTAAAAACAGCTATCCAACGAGCTGCCTTTCTAATGGTTATTCAAAGAGGTATTTTCAATATACAAGAGGACCGCCACTCTTTCGAAACACTTCGCTTACACAAAACTTGGCACCCAGATGTAAGAGTAATGTATATATAATAAGTACAAAAAAAAATATATGAAAATTTATAGGAAATAAATGGTTGATACTTTTCCTTTAACCGAGAAGCCGTCAGTGATTAGGTTCCAGGTTTAGATTAAATTAAACAGCACGAAAACGTACTAATTTTATGATTAACGATAAATTATTAAGGCTGCGTTGACGCTGGACGCTTTTTCGTTAACAACGCTAAGATAAGTCTGTTTAATTTACATAGAACCTATATTGATTATCGACTATCTTTGCACGTTTATGAGCGTTTTTAGCAAAATAGCGTCTAACGTGAACATAGCAGAAGTGTTAGGGCGGAATTGGTTTTCATTGACAGTGTCACTCGATAGACTAAGATGAATCCTCATGCATCAAAATCCACCGAGGAGTCTTGTTTTGTGTGTAGAAACTTGCAACTCAGGTTTAAATTTGTAATGAATTTATTGTTTAAATTAAATTTAATCAAATATTAATAAAAAGATAAAAATTAAGTGAAGCTAATATAAAGAGTATAAAATCAACTTCTCCATTAACGGAAAAGTATCAATGTTTTCTTCGTTTCAAACGTTGTTCTACGTGTTGCAATTGTCTCATTTTTTGTCATCATCATGTTTATTTCACGTAGTTGCACGAACGATGTTCATTCAGACGCAAGAAACTCCCAACCCGAACAGTCTAAAATTCATTCCCGGAGTGAAAGTGATGGAATCCGGCACGATGGATTTCCCCAACGGTCACGGTTCCCAGAGATCTCCGCTGGCGAAGTTACTATTTCGTATTCCCGGTGTGAAGTCGGTGTTCTTTGGATCGGACTTCATCACAGTCACAAAGGTATGCCGTTGTTGATCCAATAGTGTAACGATCAATAGCTAACGATCTAAAAATCAAGGCTAGTTTCTTAATCCGTACTTACGTAGTTGACTTTCTAGAATGACGACGAATTGGAATGGAAAACACTCAAACCGGATATATTTGCCACCATCATGGATTTTTTTGCAACCGGTCTTCCAATTGTAACGGATGATGCACCAGCTCAAGATACAAGTAAGAAATACAGTTTTAAAGATCACATTTCATTTTCAGTACATTGAAAGATTATATTGTGCGTGACGACAACATCACGGTGACATTTTTATTTTTTTTAGCAATTTTACCGGAAGATAGCGAAACGGTTCAAATGATTAAGGAGCTCCTCGATACACGCATCAGGCCTACTGTTCAGGAGGATGGCGGAGATGTCGTTTTCATGGTGAGAATATAATTTTTTAATACTTACTTGGGTTGTTGTTGTTGTTGTTAACTAACCTACCCTGGCGAGTGTAGACACACACACTAGATTTATCATTAATTACAAAATTTAAAACGTTTTAATTTAATTTTATTTTAACCAACCTCAACTGGTGTTTATCCTCATAAACATGTGGCACCCTATACGACTGCATACCAACTCAACTTGTTGTATCCAAAAATCCTAGAGTTACGAAAACGGTGTCGTCAAACTCAAAATGCAAGGTTCGTGCAGCAATTGTCCTAGTTCAATAGTGACGCTGAAGAACGGAATTCAGAACATGATGCAGTTTTACATTCCCGAAGTTGTGGCCGTAGAAGAGGCAAGTATAACCAATAAGTTTAATTCGGTCCTGGATTTGTATGCATTCCATTTTTTATTTGTTGACAATTTTTACTAGATCGCTTGGAAAATTTTAATTTATCACGTGCATACAAATTTAGTCCTGGTCACTATTAATAAAAATAAAACGAAATCCAAACATAAAGTGCAGATTTGACATTTGTAGATTGAAGACGAAACGGAAAAGGCGGCGACCGAAGAGTTTCAAAAGTTTGAAATGCGGCTGAAAAAGGAACACTTGAAAGAGGACGGGAAAAGTACAAAAAAGTGAACGTTTTCAACAAATTCTTCAAAGGTATTGCTTATTTGTGGATGTAAATGCAATAGAATCTTACGAAACATTATTCGAGTCTCGGTATGTAAATAGATACAAATTTTATTTATTGTTCATTTGAGGAAGACAAAAAAAGCATCGCAATAAATTGAATTGTAGATATTTTTTTTATACAATATTTCTTTTATCGAGTGTCAATTAATCATCGGATACAAAATGTAAAAAAACGGAGATTCTACTACGCAACAGCAAATGATGAAATGCATTTTACATAAAACTCGTAATGATTATTTTCATAACTCTAGGTGGCGCTGTAAAATTCGCGATTCCAATTCGGCGTGAAGTTTGTCGACCTGAAATTAACAATAGTTTGAATTATTTTTTCTTCCATGTATTATTACAGGGTGTTCCTAAAATGTCTAGTTGTTTCCAGCAATGTCCGAAACTAGCGTTGGAAGTTAAATATAGCAAGACGTTAGGATTTTATGCAGTGCTTGTAACAGTAAAATTTTAACCACAGCTGCTACACATCAAAGCAAAGCCATATAAACATGGGTTCTTCCAAGATAACACGGTGAAGTCATGAGTTGCATAGGCCTATCGTTCAACAATCACTATGCATTTTCATGTTTCTATGGACTATTATTTTTTATGCTTAGTATTTCTTACTAGACCTTGCAGGAGCACCCTGTATATTGTTGTTAATTTTTATTCTGCAGTTGTTCGAATTATCTTCATTTGTAATAAGCGGTGTTAATTGAAAGAGAAAAATGACCTTATGTGTATATTGTTTAATCCTTTGTTCGACGTGCTTCTTTTCGTCAGTTTTGTGTTCCGGTAACCATTTGTCACCGTCGACGTTGTTAAAGTCGGCTTGCATTTGTAAATGTTTTAGTTTCTTAACTCGATGTTCGTAATGCAGTAGTTCCTCCTATCAAAAGACAATGGTACAATTATTGGTCAAATTCTAAACTTGCTTACGTGGTGTTCCTAAAAGGTGTAGTGAAAGTTTAACCACATCTCAAACTAAAGTGAAGAACTCGTATAAACATGTCCGCAAATGCTTGCTTTCTAGATATCACAAGGTGACGTCGCCTTTTGTCTCTCAATAGCATTTTTTGGATTCATGTTTATATGGACTTTTTGCTTTATTTCGATGCGTAGCTAAAATTTGAATAGACCTTTTAGGAACACCCTGTATAGCAGAAAGTACACTACTCTCGGTCAATTATTACGTAGTGTTGCATTTTATTTACCTTTAAAGATTCCAATTCGTCGGTGGAAAATTTGGCGTCTTTAGCTAGTTTCCATAGCTCTTGGACTCGGAATTCTTCAAAGTCTTCTTGGGTGCGTTCTTTGGTTAGCTTGGACAGTTTGTCGTAGCTTTGCTTAATCTCTTTGTGCTTTTCTTTGAGCACTTGAGAATCGGCGTGGAACTGTTTCATTTTGTCAGCCTTGCTCGGCATTTCGTCGCTGGTGTCGAACTGGCCCAGCGTGTTGTCGAATTCATCTGAAGTTGAGCAAACGACGTAAGGTTGAAAATCCTAACGTCTTTACAAACACCCTGTATAATTGAAATTTCAATGCAGATACTCACTGTCACCTGCTTGTTTGCCCAAATCGTCCATCAATTGGTGATACTCTTGTAATTTTTCTTGGTGATGAGAGAGCTCTTCAAACAACGTTTTCAGTTCTTCCGCTAGAAACAAAGAATCCGTTTATTTGTTCGTAGCGAATCGAATAATCTTTTTTTGGTCGATTCGTTTTTAAATCACCTGAAAAACCAGACGATTTTGCTTTCTGCCATAATTTCTCCACCTTTTCGTCGGCGAATTTTTGTTTGGCAATCTCGAGCGTCGCTTCGTTGAACGCTGGATTCTGATAGTTTTTGCCGTGGATTTCTTCGACGTGCTGAAGTTGTTCGCCCAGTCCGTACTTTTCCATTAGTGCTGTGCAAATTATTTTGTACTTGTACGTTCACCGAAGTTACAATTTTTTAATCGAGGAGTCGAGTAGAAAAACTGCGTCAATTCAATTCGTTATTCCTTAAACTATAATATATTGAATCGGTATACCATAAAGACATTGGCTTGCATATCATTTGCACTTGGGCACTTTTTGGAGCAAGAATATGGAACTACGCAACTATTGTGAATCTGAAATTTTTTGTCGCTTCGTTTACTCGATCGCTTCACAACCAAAACAAAGGAAAAGATACCGATCTTTGGAAAAACGGCGTAAATGCATTTATAAGTTAGCACGATATTTGATAATTTCATTTTTAAATCAGCCTGTCGACTAAAGTTAAGATTTTTTTGTTCATTTTGCTTCTAAATATACAGTTGACAGGAATTTAATTTTCAATCTTAAATTTGAAAGTGCCACAAGTTTTTGCCTTTTTTTTCTCCAAAACTAGATATTTTTGAGAGCTATTCCACCCAACTCGTCAATTGTTGTTTGTTTTTGTTTTTAACTCTAAACCTTTAAATTTTTTCCTAAGTGCAGCTTCTTTTAATCCTTCCTTGTCGGTACCGTCGGCCCGCATTCGTTTCAAGTTGATTTCTTCCTTATCCTGGAGCTTCAAATCGGAGTACAAGCTTTTCATTTTCTCTGGTCCTAGTCGCTGGAAATATATTTTGATATTTACGCAAGGTGTTGATTTTTTAGACAGCAGTAAATTAAATCAATAAAATAAAATAACTGGAATCATGAAATTCAACCTTTTGAGCTTTCTCCCACAAGATATTGATTTTGTTCATTCGAAATGGCTTTTCACCACTTTCGACTTTGACGTTCATTTCTTTGGAGTATTTGCTGGCACCCGCCGTACATTGGCTGACCACGCATGTCAACAATACGAGCAATGAGCATTTCACAACAGGTCCCATGGTTCTGCTGAAATTACGCAAAAGTCGAATTAAATCTGAGTAATCAATGAATGTCTTAACTACAAAATATAATCATATCAATTCTGCAATATATTAAGACATTTTGCAGGGACACCAATTAATTTGAAACTAGTTAGTAACAAATAGTTATACAAATTGCATAGATAGTAAAGTTACCACAGAAATTTGATGGTCAATGATTGGTAAAATTTAAATATCAAATCAAAAACACATGTCAACTCAGTATAAAATGAAAGATTGTCAATAAATCCAATTCTGAAAGCTTTGTTTTCTGCTGCTGCTAAATTAAGCTGCTTCTTATAGGCGTGGCAAAGAGTTAACACTTTTCGATTTGTTTTTGGAATCTGAGACTTTCGTCATATGCATTTAAAAGATAATGAATGAGTAATAAGTGATTTTTATGTCAACTTTGGTGACACTTTATTTTTTTTTAATATGTGATTTTTAAATGTGGAATTCGTTTATCCCACGATTTGGTTCATTAATTAGCTAATTTTTTTATTGCTATTATATCTTAATTGAGGTACCTTTGAGAAGGGTTTAGTGTTGATTTTTACAGTATTTGTTTATCGTTTGTATGAATATATTGGTTAATGACGAGTATGCGATAAATTACATTTCTTCACTTCACTTTCAAGGTTGCCAACTCGAAAACCTGACATCAAATTTCTGACATAAAGTTGACAACACGATGATGGTGTTTTGGCGATAGTTGCTGTCATGACAGCACTATCGCGAACACTATCATCGTGTAAACGCGCCGTTAAAAATAAATTGTCAAATTATCATCATAAACCTAATAAATAAAACCACTAAATAATAATTTTAATAAACATTTTTGAAACATTAACTATTGTGTTTAAACTTGTTGCTTTTAAAATGTTGATAAATGACACGTATGTTGAGTTGGTATTCAAATTCCACTGGCATCATATTGTCATTAAAAAATTACGCATAAAAAACTGACCAATCACAATGGCCGTTGCATGATTTGATTGATTCAGATTTACAAATAGGTAATAGTTGCTTGGTCAAGTGGCATAAGAATTTGCTAGGATTTAACCGCTTCACAGATAAGCATTAAACTACCGCATAAAGTGCTATTTCGTCTGGCCAATCGTTATTCAGTTTACTTAATACGTGTCCAGCAAACGTTTATGATACAAGCATGTTTATTGGTTCAGCGATGCGGGTTTTTGCGTTTCTAAATATGACGATTACATAAGACGCGTTTTGGTGGCGTGGTTTGGAGCGTGCGTGTTTGTGTGTTGTGTTTGATGTGATGGTGGTGAGTGAGAAGTGACGAGACGCGTGAGCTGGTCGCAGAAGGCCTAGGGTTTCTGTCGTTTCAAAGGCAGGGGGTCCCGTCATCATAAGAAGCGAAGTGGTTTTTAGTTTTTATTTTTTTTTACAAAAGAAAACAAATTATTCTCGAAGATCCCTCCTTACTTTAGCTTAAAAAAAGAATAATAATCATGTCGGCCGATTCGATGGCGAGGCAAGCTAGCCAATGTCGAGACATCCCGTCGAGAAGGGTCATCATCAACGACGCTTCCCAGTTGCCGTCCGACTATAGTACGACTCCAGGCGGGACCATCTTCTCCACTACTCCGGGAGGTGAGAATAGATAGAGAATAAAATTATTTCCAATAATACAAAGTTGTTGTCAAGGAAGGAAAAAACGATAAGACGTTGTAAGCTTTATTACGTAGATGCTGTTTTGGATGACCATCTGCGAGTTAAAACATTGAAAAGATGGCGGCCTGACCATGTGACTTTTTGTTTTGATTGCACTTAAATGAGGGATATGGATGAGGTAGATATGTGTGTTTTAAAGTAAATGGTGGTAAAAGATTATACTTTTTTTGAGGAAATATACTGGAAATGTAATGAAGTGATGTGAGATTGGAGTAGGAGTAAGTAATAGGAGAAGCTGTCAATTGAATTTTGAGATAAGGTTATTTTATGACCCAGGTATACAGGTTGCATACAAATTTTTATAGTTTATATATATATATATTCATACAAAGAAACTATGATATATGTGATATTTATAACATGAGCTATTTGTTTTCATATCGGAAATTCAAATATAACAAAACGTGCTGACCCAAACCAAAGACGTGTTTTCAATTATACTGTGTCAAAATTTTTCAAACTTTTTTTGGAATTAAACTTCTTGGATATGTGATTAAAAAATTCACATATTTTTTGGAAGTTTTTTTTCTCAAAAACTCAATTTTCAATGTGATTCATTGCAATTTCCTTTTTTTCCATACAAAAATCATTGAAAAAATATTTTTTTATTATTATTTGGTATTATAGTAAACAAAAATTGCAAAGTTTAGTGAAAAAGTTACACTGGAAAACAAATAAAATTCAACTAATGACTCCTTTTAAATATTACCTAACTGGAAACTAATCAAAATTTCGATGTATTTCAAAATGTTAAAAATTTTTTTAAGGTTTATTTAACATATTGTTGCAATTTAAATTGACAAAAATTGAATTGCTATAAAAATGATTTTTAGTGCTCCATTTTTATTATAATACCAAAACAACCTTGCAGTCAAAAGTTCAATGAAAGAGCTGTTTTTTATTATTAATACATTTTTGATGTCTTGTGTTCATGCATCACATTTTTATATACCTTGTTATGCATTTATTATTTCTGTTCTTATTCTGCATCGAAATAGCTACCAGCTGTTTGGTACACATTTTGGTATATATCTATGAAACACCAACTGTAAATAATGACAATGTAAACTCCATTAGTAAGTTGTTTGATGAACATTTGTGAGGCCTTGATATCGAAGGTTGATCGTATGGGAATGAAAATGTTATGGATTGCATTATTTGATGCATATACAAAAACACTTGAACAAAACAGTTTAACACGTAGGAACTGTTAGTTTATGTGTATCTATATACACATGATTTTGACTTTTGAGAGGGGTTGACGTGAAATTTTATGATGAAATATGCCTAAAAAATTTACGTTGTTTTCAATCTCAAAATGGATGTTTTGAGTGTTCAGACCCAAAAAAATGCATATTTTAGTCATTTTTTTCATGAAAACATGCAAATATCATTAAACACATCAATGTTGTGGAGGGAGTTCCATAAAGGATATGCATGTTATGTACAATTTTTCTATTTGTAATATACAGTATGAAACATACAAATTACAGTCAACCCCCCAGAAAAAAGGGAATAAATACATTTTGAAAT
This sequence comes from Cryptops parisi, assembly GCA_034695005.1. Lineage (NCBI taxonomy): Eukaryota > Metazoa > Arthropoda > Chilopoda > Scolopendromorpha > Cryptopidae > Cryptops > Cryptops parisi. Next base: position 6,982 of record JAQIWH010001008.1, on the reverse strand, counting down.
ACAGCTGTACATTTTGTAAAATAAGGTCTTTCAAAATAAATCCAAAAAAAATATTTTTTAGTTTTTTACAAAATTTTGATGAAACGTTTTTAATTGTGAAAAAATTCTGATGAAACAATGTCAAAAAATCGTGAAATATTGATGAAAAATCTGATAACGTGACTAAAGTATGTGACTAATAAAAAATGATCAATATGCTTTTTATGTTGGATGATGATGATGTCTATTCCGCCAGATGAATCAATCGTTACGGCAATATGTTCTCATTAATGACTGAACTACATTGATTAACTATACATGATCAGTGTTTTGTTTGTTTTTACAATGATGGTGGTTTTTACAATGATCATAAGTAGATGTGGCAATGAAAATGCTGCATAATATTTGTAAATATTAGATAACTAGATATTTACACAATACTATCCAGATTGCCTCACAGTCAAAATATTGGTATTGAAAGCAGATTGAACTTGATGATAAGGGCTTGGTGATCGTATTTCCCACTTTTTTTTTCCCTCATTTAGTTTTTCCTTTAAAAAAAAAAAGAGGTAATTGAATAGGGAAAAAAAAAATATAATCTTAGGTTTTCCTAGTAAGATGTACTTGGATCATCCTGTAATTAGTAGCCAAAAGGGCTTTTGTGGTCGTCACATGATCATTATGCCTCTAATGTCATTCCCTGGAAGTAAACACGGGTGGTATAATGATGGTGTAGAAAATTTTTTTCTTCTTCTTCTTCTTCTTATTTTCATTTTTAACTAAATAGAATTGGGGTAGAAAATAAAAAATGTTTGATTGGAGATATGCCAAGCACTATTTATTTCTGCCAAGAAAACAAGTTCTATTTCCAAGTTCATTTGCTGGTTGATGCCAGCAAATCTTTGTAGTTTAATGCTTTCTTGTTGTAAACCAAACCACGCGCTAGCTGTCTCTTAACTACCATTACTACTAATGCTACTATTTAATACTGTGGAAGCCACCGAACGATTGGTTGTTTTCGAGCGTCGAAAGGCCAAAAAAAAAACGGTATTATGTATTTTGATGATCGGGCTGATTAACCGGGACGCCACGAGATACTTGTATAATAGCCGTTATCAGCGTGGTACTCATCACATGGTTTGGTGAAAAGAAGCTCGTCTTTCTTGAGAGCAATTTAGTTTTAGGTTTCCACGTGATGGTTGTGCAGGTGAATCATATGCTTTTTAATGTATATAAATAATAAAAAAAGCGTTAGCATCTGGTATGCCACCTGTTATGATTCAGGCTGATTTAGTTGGAGTTGAGAAAAAAATGGTGGTGTGTGTGTATAGAAATTGTTGTTTTTTTCTTTCTATCTGGCTGCAAAATACCTGTTGCATCATTAACAAATATTTAACATGGTGCTTTTTTTTCCCCTTTATTTTTAAATGTGGAATGGAATTAAATTGAGTATTTTAAATTTTTGGATATTTTATCCAACTTGAACCATATGGTTAAACTTGAAATATCCAAAAAAACTTGAAACCCGTAGTAATGAGAACGGCTGGATTAATAATGCACTATCGACAGTTTGGTTTCGACATATGCAAGACAAGTTTTGAAAGTGTTGAGCAGTATATATATTAAAAATGGCTACAGGGCTTCAAATTTCGAAATTTCAGGTGCGAATTGGACTACGTGTAGGAGAAGTTAATAGGCGGGGTGTTCCAAAAAAAGGAATAGTCAAATTTCGACCATGGATGCTATGCATCAGAACAAAGCAAAAAAGGCCATATAAACATAGATCCAGAAATGCATGCTTATTTGCATATATATGCAGTGATTATGAGACGATAGGCTTATGCAAAATTATGTTAAGCCTTTCCGGACCCATGTTTATATGGGTTGGTGTATATGCTTGTTTTGATGCACAGCATGAACCACTGCTTTTAATGCACTAGATTTAATTTCAACATGCACAAATGCAGGAAAAGTTTGAAAGTGTTGATCACGTTTATTTAAAAATTAACTCTTGTTTCAAATTTCAAATGCAACATATTGTACTTGTAGGAAAAGGACTAATTATAATGTAATTATTTAACTTGATCTCTTGGTTAATGTATGAAATGCACAAAAAAAAACAAAACAACTTGTTAAGTTTACACAATGTTGACCCAACAGCATTTCGTTAAAGAAATGCTTTGTTATTGTTATTCTTGTTAAAGTTTTTGAATGAAAACAGATTGATTATGAAACTGTTTACAAAAATGAGGAAATGCTCAAATTGAAAAGTTGTTTTGAACTGTGTTCATTCAGGTGGTTTCATTTATTTATTTATTTATTTATTTATTTGTTTTTCAGGTACAAGGATAATCTACGACCGGGCATTCCTGTTGCAGATGAGGAATTCACCCATGGCGAAAACTCCTCCGAAAAATCTTCCTAATATCCCCGGAGTCACTTGTCGAATGTCAACGTTGTCGGAATCTCCCAAGGAAAACGGAGAGAGACACATCAACATGAAGAACGAACTGAAACCAGGTAACGCCGCCTAAGCTGCTAAACAGGAAACAGTTTTTTTGTAATATTTGTCAAATTGGATATTCGAATTGTCAGTAATACTGTACTCTTTGATTCTCTGCAAATTTCATGAGTTGCCTGCCTACTCATGTGTTCCTAAAAAGGTCTAGTCAAACTACAGATGCTATGCACCAAAACAATGCATACAATTTATATAAACATGGGTCTGGAAATGCACACTCATTTGAATAAAATTGAGACGAGTCGATGAAATTGTGATTTTAACTTGTACGGTATCAGAAGGGACTCGTGAGGAAGTCAGAAACGCAAGTTGCTGAAATGTGGTACCACGAACTGAATGACTTTTAAGTTGGTATTTTGTTAGGCTAATTTTGGTTTATACTACCGTATAGAGAAAAGCGTATAGAAATTCAAGTTTGGCGGAATTTTTGTGAACTTTCTGAATTGAAGATTTTTTTCCGGGCAATATAATGATAAGCCATATTTTAAAAATTGTTCAGGAGAGCCGATTTTCTTGTGAGAAACTCCCAATGAGTACCAAACTGAGCAACAAGGTGATTCTCTATAGTATGCTGCCATTTTCTGGAAAATCTAGGAAATGGTACTGATGGACAGTTTGATATAAAAATATAATTTTTTTTTTGGAAAAAGTGTGGCTTATCATTATATTGCCTGGAGCTTTTAAGTAGTATTCACGCTTTCGGTGGTATGGATTTGTAATCCATTAGATTGATTAGAAATTAGTGCTATTTATTTTTGTTTTTGAAAAAGTTATTTCTGCACGTTTTGAATGCGCAGCAGCTCGTATCTAATAAAGTAGGTACAATTTTAGTGTGACAAAAACCCTATTTCAGTTACGAAGATTAGCTTTTATGTATTATTTTTTTTTTGTGTGAATTGAAAACTTTGTTTTTTTTTTGGCGGTTTGGTAAAGTGCTGGACTGTCATTTTTTTATCATCAGTGATATATATGTGGTTTGATAGATGATAGCTGATAACAAATGACAGATAACGTTAATCCTTTCGCCTCATTTGGTATCATGGAAGTATAGTTGAGAATCGTTATGGTATGGGGTTGTTCATTAATTATGTCAACAAAGTAAGGGGGGGGAGGGAGTTTGAAGAAGTTTGACAATTGTTGACATAGGGGGGAGTGGGGGGAATTTGCCTAAATATTGTTAACGTCCCCTATAGTGTAACACCATCTCTACATAATAGTTGGCAATAGTTGTTTGGCTGGACACACTTGTGAATGTTTCCATGGCAATGGATGTGAATGCATGGTTGTTATCTCAATCGTCATTGGCTAAGAAAGCATCAAATCTGTTACCTAGATAGCCATTGGTCGTTCAGCATCACATGATGCTGAAGAAATGTTGATTTTGTCTTTTTTAAATTTGCCATTTTGTTTTTCGGTTACAGAACACCACGACGAACCACAATTTGAGATGGACATATGAAGTGTGCGTCAAAGGAGTATTGTATCGAGGCACCAAATAATGCGGAGTGACGAGATTTTCACCTGCGAGGACACATTGGACAATGCCTATTTCATCTTTTTGTGCAATACCCCAAGTTTTACATCTTTTGAAGGAATAATAATAACAGCAGCAGCAGTATTTGCGATCGGTTAATTATTTTCCTTTCGAAATATGCCAACAACGGTTTAAGTAAAAAGTTTAAAAGAGTAAAAAAAAAAAAAAAAAAACGAAACGAAACTATAAAAAAAAAATAATAATAATAATAATAAGATTCCTATTTTTGCTATACCTCATTTTGAATCTACTAAGTCCTATTACATCTCGAAGGAGATAACAAAACAAAGTTGCAGCAATACAAGTTGTAGTTTCTTGGCTTCGATTAGTAGCTTTATCAACTTTATTTTTTGTTTAATTTTTATTATTGGTTTTGTCCGTGGTTTTTCCCAAAAATTTTTGTTTTTTTTTCATATTACAATATGATGCTCTTTAAAGGTGCTGGTTAAACGCAAAAACTTCCAAAAAAAAACCAAACAAAAATAATAACTACAATACCAAACCCCACAAAGAAAAACTTCTTATTCAATTTTGGTGCCAGTTGTTTACATTAGTGTTAAAATTTTGCATTGGTGTTTTAAATTTGCATTAGTGTTTAAATTTTTTCATGTAAATGTATATTATGTATTATAAAAAGTCAACTTAAGCCAGTATGTTTTTATTTCAATTTGAAATCTTTCTACGTAACATGAAAAGTGTATCGTTATCGATGATAACGAACCGAGGACGTTTTTAAGATTTTAATTGGTTGTCAGAATTAATAACTTTGCCATTTCTAACAACTTTTTTATTTTAAAGAATTTTTTAAATTTGTTGGTTGTTACATCGGGTCTGATAGGTAGCAACTATCTTTTAAAAGGTGCGAATAATGTACTTTAAAAAGTTACTTGCTTTTTTGTTGAAAAAAAAGTTTTCATATTGCTAATAATTAGTTTTTAAAAAATAAACGAAAATTAGCAGTATTTCGTTTTTATTTTTGAACATTGTATATGTAAGCGAAGATACGCAATGATGATTATGGCCCTATCGTTACTTCGTATCTTTGATGTAAACAGATATAACAAAAGCATTTGATGCACTTGGATCATTGAAGAAAAGATGCATAGTTGGAATCGTAAATGTTGAATTATTTTTTGTTTTTAATCATTCTTTTGAACTGTGAAGATACGTGCCGATTATTATTTTTTGTTGCCGAATGCTATTTTTGTTTTTAATGATCGAGTACGTTTCTTGGGCAGTTGTTAGATTGCATTTCAGAAACTTCATTCCGAACGTGCTCTTTTATTTCCAAGTCTGGTCACATTTTGTTCTCTTGTTTTCTTTTCGGTTTTTGTTTTATTTTTAAATTTTCATTGTTTTCAAGTTGGTTACAATGGTGGTATGAATTTTTTACCGAGCAATGACGACATTTTTTTGTGTTTTTATTTTTTTTTTCTCCGTTTGTTGTTGCTGTTTGTGCCAACTCAAGAAACTTGATGCTGTCGAAGGTGACTGTGACCATTTCAACAAATTATTTTTGTTTTTTGTTGTTTTTTGGTTTCTCAAGTTCTTTTCATCTCGCTTTGTTGTTGAATTCCGTTCTGGTCAACTTCGAACAGCATCAGTGGGGAAATATATTAAAATAATAATAACGATGATAATAATAATAAGATTCAATGCGCTGCAAATTGTTTTTTTATTTTAACAATAGCTCTTGTGTGCTGATGTGTCCACTGCTATATTTTACTGAGCAACATTGTAAGAGTAAGGAAGAGAAAACAAAATAAAAATGAATAAAAATCTAAAGTAATGTTACCAAGTGCGGACATTTCAGTTTGTTTGTTTATCGTAATGTAAACTGTTAATTTCGATAATATTTAATATATTCATGATGTGATTTTAAAATTTCAGTTTTTCAATTTGATTTGCACAAGCCAGTTGAATCTTGAACGAATTTGACAATGATGCATGGCAAGTATTGTATTATTATTAGAAGTAGACCCGTCCTGTAGCATGGGGGAATGAGGTTCATGAAATTAATGGTGTTAGTAATACAAATTTAAGTCAACTAAAAAATTAACGTATTTGTTTTTTTTACGTTTACAATTAACCAACTCTTGTCTAGTGACAGGATGTTACAAAAAGCATTTATCACAAACAGATCTGGATAATTATTATTACAAATTAGAACTTTTGTTATCTTTTGCTCAAAATTTAATTTTGTTTGATTTTAACTAATGAAATTTCAGATTCATGATGATGATGATTCACAATTTTTTTGTTTTCAGAAAGCGAGAGCCGTTTGAAGTTGCTGACATACCAAGAAATTGTATTGGTACTGTGAAATATTTTCTTTTTTTATAATTGTTTCAATTTTTGTTTTTTATAAACTTTAGTAGGATTAAAAACTTCTCGACTTTACGATAAATTTTTTAATAAAATTTATTGGCAAGTTGTACAGCATTTTAGTAAGTTCTGTTTTAATCAAAATTCAAAAAGTGAAAAGTTTTTACATAGTTAATAAATTTATTTTTTAATAATATATCTACATTTTATTATTTTTATAACTAATTTTATTTTAATATATTTTTTTTAATATTTATTTTTGTAGATTTTAATTATTTTTAATAGTAATTTTTCATTAAAATTCACTAGCAAGTTGTACAATATTTCACTGAGATTTTTTTTTTAATGAAAATTTAGAAAATAAAAAGTTTTTATAAAGTTACTGAATTTTTTTATTAAATAATATATATATTTTTATAACCATAATTTTATTTTAATATTTTTTTAACTTCTATTTTTTAATATTCATTTTTTTTATTTTAATTTTGATATTTTAATGGAAAGAGAAACACCATTTTTTGAAAATTAAAAGCTCAAATACTGAAATGCGATGGATACTGAAACCTAAAACTTATTGTTTCTGGCTCTGCCTTGAATAAAAGGTTGTCCTTAAAAACAAAGTT
>JAQIWH010001007.1:0-36749 GCA_034695005.1 Cryptops parisi | reverse complement strand
TCCAAAATGCAGGCGTTTCCTAAATGACGATGATGATTGAAAGGAAAAAGAAAAACCAACCCCTAAGAATATAAAGAGGGTGGTAGTGTGTGCATTTTTCGTGAAGTTGCTGAATGGTGGTGGGTGGATGGGTCGACGAACTCGATGTCTTTTTGGTACGTTGACATGCGTGAGTTTGACGAGGCCTTTTGCTCGTTAGCGAGAATACTACTTATTATACGTAAACCAATATACCAAGAAGAAAAAAAAGAAGCCCCAACAAGTTTCGAACCTGCTGCTTCCGGCTAGTTTCAACTTTTCGTCAGACACACATCTGGCACGAGCTGCGTTCAACTTGTTGAAACGGAGAAGCGTGGGTCTCAAAGAAAGAAGATGAAAAAGATGACAAGTGTGACTTGGAGGAAGAAGCGAAAAATTCTTCTCCTCGATACCGATTGAAAACGAGTATGGGGGAAGTGGAAGATGATGATGATGATGATGATGAGGGGGAGGAGATAGATACAAGTTTTTCTACCAGTGTCATTTCGACCACCCAACGTGAAGATCACATTTCGTCTCATTAGAAAGCGGAGGAGAGTGCGATATATCTTTTTTTCTCCTTTCAAACTTTTCGTTCCCTTTTCTTTTAATAGTCATTTCCCGAAAGCGAAAATGAGCTGTTCGGACCCAAGTTTCGAGACAGTCGAGTCGTTAACGAGCAACTGAAATGATGAGAACATTACCTCTCACGAACTGAAAAATTCAATCTATTTTAGAGACTAAGGACTAAATGCAACGCAAAAACACTGCCCAAACTAGCTACACCGTAGGAAAACACTGAACGTTTTGAACAACAATTCAATTGAGTGGTTACATTATGTCAAAAAAATCAATTTTAGAAACAGTATAACTAAAAATAAACCGATTTAAAACAAATTAGTTGACTAGTGAGAAGTTTGTGTAAAGTAGATTTGGAAATGATGAAATCACAAAGAAATACAAAGGAATTTACGTTACACCCATTGAAATGTGTGTGAAGCGCGTGTAATTGTTTCGTGACAACACAATCCTGCGTGATGTCATTTTGAAGACTCGTTAACTTGACAGTTACAATACTTTCAACCTGTATATAGGACAAGAAAAGAAAACAAATGACCTAATTTTTTTTTTCTGACGAAACACTGGTTCTAGAAATTCACATAATTATCTGAGAAGTCTTTCTATAAAATGTCTGAGACAAAATTTCAACAAAACATAATATAAAATCTCTATTGTATGGGTCATAAGGTATAATATTTCAATATTATACCCGAGTACAACTATTTCTAGAAATATTTTCTTTAAAAAAAAAAAATTCGTAAACATCAAACCGAATTTTTCAAGAAATTCACTCTGTCCAAACATAACTAATAACAAGTACAGTACTTTAAAAATGCTTTTTAAGAACAAGCTTTATATATGGTTTCGCTTTATGCGAATCTACATTTATGCGATATTTGAGTTATTCGATATTCGATTTATGCGATTTTTTTTTAGATTGGACTTATGCAGTTTTCGATATATGCAGATCTCATGCGATTTTTGGTCCATTGAACTATACTATCATTGTATTGTATCATATACTTCTGTAGATGGCAGTATACATTCAATTCTAAGCTCACTCACTCACAAGTGAAGCTAATATAATGCGCATAAAAACAATAAAATTAAATAAAAATGTGCTTTAAAAAGCCAAATAAATTTTTATTTTTAAATTATCCAAACAAAGAAGACTCTAAAAATAGCATTGTTAAAGAACACTACCAACGCGACATAAGTACGTTATCACACAACGAACAAACACTACATCGTTTTTCTCTCATCTAATAGTCTCACTTCTGAGACGACGAGGGACTCGAAGAAAGAAGATATTTGAAAAAAAAAATAAGCTTTTTTCGTCTCGGTTTCTGCCAAGGAGAGGCAGTTCGCATTCGGCATGCTCGCGACTGTAGGCCAAATAAATTTCCTTGATTTATGACCGACATTAGGCAACATAAACGAGCCGCAGCGAGCGTGAACAGAAACGCAGCAAACGGCGCGAGCAATGGCGCGCCGACGTGTCAGGTCTATGCCACGCTTCCTCATCAAATAACGTGCTGCACCCTCTCCTACCCCTGTAGTACTCCTATACTACTCCTACTACTCCACAACAACACCCCCTCCCCTACCCACCAAGTATTCCTATACTACTCCTACTATTCCACCAGTACCCTCTTGCCCCTATAGTGTTCGTGATACCACTGCGTAGCACCCTCCTTGCATGCCCTTTTATTCTACAGTATTTCTCTTCACTAACCTCTCAAACGCAACAACAAAATGCTTCCAGTATATACTGTACTCTAACTAAAGAGCGAAAAGAACCCCGCCTTCACCTTTTTAGATAAGAACATTATAGAGAAGTGTGGGTTGTGTGTAAAGTAGGCATTTTTACTAAGATCAAAAGAAGTTCGGTATCATCGGTATAGCCTACTTTGTACTAAACAGAGCATCGTAAATCACTTTTAAAGGAAGTTGTAAGTAGCTAAAAGTCGGTTTAATACGCCTCAAAATGGATTCTTAATGCTTAAATCGCTGAGCAATCTTATCGTCCCAGATTTTTTTCTTCAAGAAGCAAATGCACCACCACATGGTTAGTTTTTTATTATCTTTTTTTTATTTAAAAAAACAACTTCTAATAACAATGCTAAAAGAAAAATGGGATGAAGTTCGCACTTTCTCACGAAATCGGAGCCGAGAGTGGTTCCGCCTTATTTTTCAACATATCGCGACTCATTAGTTTGGTGAATAAATTTCGTTAGAATTAATGGCTTCCTTTATCTTCTCTGACTGATTCACGAACTTGTTTTCTTTCTCTCTGTCTCTTTCAAACTTGTTTATTCTAAATATTCAACATTTAAAAAAAAAAAAACTAAACTTTATAGTAAAAAAAATATGTAAATGTATTTAAATACTATACTAAAGGTAGTCCTCGATTTATGCGACAATCGTTCTGCCTAAATCTCGCATAAGTATAAAAAAAAATCAACAATTCACATAGAAAGATTACATCATTTGCGCCACACACGATATACAGAACAACACATTAAAAACCGATTTTCACGAAAATTGGCTTTATATTGTATATCAACCCCCCCCTCCAAGTCATACTCTTCGTTTAATTTTAAACTAGTGTTCCAACACTCATGACATCACACTCATGACGTCACAACTCACATCCACAAGTGAAATTAATATAAAGCTTATAATAAAAAGGGTAGATTACGACAATTTGGTAAACATTTTCTCTATTTTCAAAACAACACCTTTTCTGTGTAATTCACGATGCGAAATATAATGGAATAGAAAACTGGAGTTGTTTTATTAGAAACTTAAAAATAACGGAAATGTCAACCAAAAAAATTAATAATAATAAAAATAACGAAATAACGAAAAAGCGTTAATTCAATTGAGGAGCCTGGTGTAAAAAGGTGTTAGTGACATTTTTGTCAAAAACAACCTAGAATCAATTTCGAATGTGTAAGGTGCAATTTTACCTTCCTAACGCATAAGTTTGAGCAAAACAACAGTATATGTAAAAATATTAGTGCAAGAAGTGAGAAGTAGCGCATAGACAACAAAAACAAGTTCAGATCTTTAATCGCGTTTTCTTCGAGATTGTAAAAACTTAACACCAGACCCTTCAATTGTGCGTCACCTCACAGAATCGCATAATAGCTAAATCGCATATACGAAACCACCATAGAATCGAGATCTCCCTCCATAAAATGTTTCAGTAACAGTCATATCTATATGTATAGTGTGTGCTGGTATATATAATATATATTGTTGACAAGGAACGTGACCCCTTTCTATAGTTGTTACCAACAGCAATTTTAAATTCGAAGAATAGAATATTAATCATCTATGTTGTTTACTCTTTTTTTTTTCTTAACTTGTTAACTCCAATAAATCTTTCAGCAGACTTCCCTGTCTCGGAGAGCTAACAAAAGGGCTGCTGACATCCTTTCTTGTTGACCGAGTACCAGTTCATTTAAATGGCGACTTTCGGTCAATGTCATCATTTTTCATGCTTACCAAAAAAAAAAAATAAATAAATGAAGAAAAAAAAACAACACACCATCACGCCACCCACTACAAAACATTACTTGAAACACAAACAACTTTCTACTACCATCATTTCTTTCTACAACTAATAAAAAAAAATAAAACAGTCATGATACTTAGAGATTTAACCCTTCTACACGGGTTGTCGGTCTTGTCAATTTGTGACCTCACACTATACTCTCTCATCACCCATATGTATATATACAAAAAAAAATTCATCACGATGGTGACGACGGAACTGCTACTACCGAAACAGCCAATTAGTCTTTACTCCCTATCACGAAATGAAGAAAAAAAAATAAAACTAAGGGGGTAAAAAAAAAAAAGTTGGAAAAAAGAGGGGGTTACAATCGGGTTGGCTGGATAATTGATGCTGGGTGCCACGGAGAAGTGAGGTGGCAGGCGTTGCGAGCTTGATTGCTTTGACAAGGCGCACTCACACGTGTCCGAAGAATGACATCACAAAGAGAGTTAAAAAAAAGGAAGAGAAGCGTGGGTGGAAGAGGCGTCCCAAGTGCTAATAAGCGCTCCGAACGAGCGAATAGGAACACGAGCGACACGGCGCATGCGTTCTTCTAAACGCGAGTGCTGTTCGTGCTGACTTGTGACCATTAACAGTCGTTAATTAAAGCGCACCACTGTCGCTTCTCTTCATGACGACGAATGTCACCTTCCACACCATACACGCCAATCCAAAAAAAAAAAAAGGAGAAAAAGAAAGGGTGACTTACGGAACACAAAATCAATTATTTATACAAACGGTTCTCAAACATTTTGGACCCCTTAGTAATCTTAAAACATAAGGATCCCGTTTTAAACTTAATTAAAGAAAGAGTATCTCTGTAATAATTGGCAATAGTGGCTGCGCTCACACCCATTGGTGGTTCTGCATCACATGATACTCGACCGGGAATTTCGGAAACACGACGGGTTCACTTCTAACTACTGTATTAGTAAAAGTTCTTATACTTTAGAATGAAACTAAAGGTCCGCCTAGTCACAAATCTGACTACACACATTCCGTTTTTCCCTCCTATCACAATAATGAATACAGCAGATCTGGTGTCACATGACGATGGTGTTACGTGACGATGCTAAGCCACGCAGAACTTCTTGAAACTGGATATTCACAAACCACCAAAAACAAACCCCACTTCTGAAAATTCACAATTTGTGAATTTTCACAAACTACAAACACCACAAAAACTACTTCTCCGTTTTAATCTCCCTCTGTCCGGGTTTATAAACCACCCGAAAAATGAACGATTCATGATGGAAGACTATTGTCCATCAGTACAAACACCAAAAAAAGTGTCCATCATGGTTTTTCTCATCATTTCACAAAGAGTCTGAAAACGGAATTATAAATTTTGGCAAGACCAAAACTACATTAAGAAAACGTCACTCCCATATGTGTGACTTCAAAAAAAACACATTAAAGTATTGTACACCCTCTATTCCCTCAAAAGTGCTGATGAGGTTCTCTGTGTATAAATCTCATCGACGCCATCTTTTCACCTTGCTTGGCTGTTCCACTTTCACCAAACCATCCATAACATTCAACCTCCTCATCAACTCCCGATTCTCCAACCCACGCCAGAAGGAGCACAAAGTCAAAGAAAAAACCGTCATGGCGGAGCGCGTAATCATTGTTTAATTCGTTCACGAACGACCCCTGATTTCCATAGTTGCGGATACCCCTCTATTATTCTTGCTCCATGATCCCCTTTTTCCTTCCTTCCTTTATTACCCTCGCACAACCAAACCCACTAGCCCCCTCCCTAGATCCACCCTCAAACGACGAAATCAGTTCCAAGTCAACGAGGACCTACAATGAACTGTGCATGAAGAAGTACCCCCCCCCCGATTGCAAAAACGCCCTCGCCGACCGCTTCAAACTTGGCGCGTGCGCAATAGGCACAATATCGTGCCATCCATCACGACGACGGCCATTGATTTTAACGTATATACGTGCGATGGAAAACGTTCTGCTCAGCTGAACTCGGACCAGCATTACGCTGATGAGAGCCTTTCATCGAACGCCCTGAGACCACGAGGCCACCGGTGGCGTGCGCACATCGACACCAACACCTCTTTCCTGTTGTTGCCCCCCCCCCCTCCTCCTCATCCCTCGCGCCGTGTATGTGTGTGTTCATCATCCATTAGCACCCACCTCGGGGACCCACGTGAGGTATGGGACGAACCCCCCCCCCTCGTCCCTTTTGATCGTCTGCCACAACTGTTCATCGCATGGGAAATGATGAAAATTGAATTGATTCGCACGAAACTGCGGCAACTACCGCATCAGTGTCTAGGGACTCTGAGTCTGCTCCTCGTGATCGTTTTCAATTGTGCGAGATCGTGGCGTAATGCATACTGTACTGCCACTTACTACTGTACTTCTCATCATCTCACCTCGCTCGTTCACTTCGCGGGAACAATATCAAAGTCATCATCATAATCATCATACTAGTTCTCAGGGTCCTTCAATAAATTGTTATCAATCTATGAAAGTGGTCATTAAGAGTAACAATAATAATAATATAAAAATTTACTGACAGCCTACAAATTTACACAAATCCTAGTTGTTGCCACTATACTATGTACGTACTAAGCGAACTACCCCCATTTTTGGGATGTTGCATATGATGTATTAGAATCCTGAATCACGCAATGGAGAATTTTTTTGCCTTTAACGAACATCTGGGAGAATATCAATTGCAGCAAAAAATGTCATATAAGAAACACGTTTAAATCGAGAGCTTCCTGTATTATGTAACAATATAATCATACCATAGTAATGTTCCCTCCTATTTAGTAATAGTTTTATTACCCAATCCTAAGGACCAAATACAAAATACATCAACAACGATTTATTGTGAATAAACAATTAATTTTTATGGCAAAAATAATAAAAGTGTCAACATCAGTCGATAGAGTAAAAAATCTTATGATAAATTAAATTATCTTATCGAAAACAAATTAACAGGGTATTTTCTGTTAACTGAGAATCCTTTATAAATTTTAACTCAACTTATGACGTCACGTACGCATTATATAGCTCCATTAAAGTCTAAAAAAAATTTATATAAAACTGTACAATAAATACACACACAAAGTATAACACTTCTATTTTTCAGCACAACGTAAACAATCTTATAATATACTTATTACTTTTCAATTCGACTCAGTTTTGATAACACTATTGTGTCCCAAGTCAGTAATTTCCACACTCATCAGTCAATTCTTTATGAAGCTCCACTGTAATTTTATTTTCTGGGAGACCTTTTCTTAACCTTCCTCTTTCAACCATTGTTTCCACCAGTTTCTTTTTACACCGGTATAAAAATTTTCTTAATTTTTTTCTCACAGCAGGGGTGTTGGCACCGGGTGTAATTTCGAAATAATGAAGCAGCAACAGCTGCCTTGACAAGATGACGACTACTAAGAAGAAAACCCATCGACTTTTCCTGTTTTTTCCTCCCCACCAACTTTAACCCACCCGTCATAATAATTCACCCACATAACCCAATCCAACTTCAAGTTTTCCTATTATAGTCTTGATAAAAATGTTTTTCTTACGCATGAATTCGTATTATACAAAAGTAAGCATAACGGTATTAAAAAATCTATCGACGTTGACGCTAGATGACAGCACTGATGAAACAAAATCGACCAAGTTAAAACAAAACTGAAATCAAAATGAATCGGAAAATCCTACTAGCTACACGTTTATAAAAAAATAAAATACAGTGGAATCCGGTTATTATAATCACGGATATTGTTATCAATCGATCCCAAAACATTGTTTAATGTTTTATTCCCATTGCTTAATGTTATATTTAATGTTTAACGTTGTTTAATTCCCATTGTTTAATGTGGCTATTGTTATTGAAAAGCACTAGTCCCAAAGTAATCATAATAATCGGATTCCACTGTACAAGGCAAAATTCCAAATTCTAAATCCTACACGCCTTGTGTGGCGTTCGAACAAACAGCGTAATAAGAAAAATTAGCGTTGAAGTATAACAAAAATATAAAAATGACTATATATGTTAATCACTCTACAGAAGTTATTAATTGAATTTAAATCCATGTTTCCATTTAAACATGTTTTTTAATATGATTTTTGTTATTCTTCTTGCCAAGATGTCGCTTGACGCAACGGAACATCAACTACGGCAGTACATTAAAATAAAGTCACCGTTCGAAAATGACTTTCTATTCAAGCTTATATAAGTGTTCATTGTGGGGGTTAAGGGTGTATAGTAGTAGTAGTGATACTATCAAGAGAAAGAAACAGGGGGGGGGGTTTGAGAGAAAATTACGTAAATTCTGGGAGGGCCACCTTGCTTCGCTTGACTGATGATGCGAGAGACGACGATTGGCTGTATTTCTAAAACAAGAATAAGGGGGGGGGGAGATGGTGAGGGAGGAGAATTGGCGTTGCGCCGCGTGCAGAGGCCGAAACATGGCCGAACAATCGGCAATAATCGAATTTTCCGGGGAGCCCAAAGTGAGGCCATTGTGACGTTAACAAAGCGTGCGACTGACTTGACTCGCCGTGAAAACTGCTAATTTGCAGCCGGACAGACTTTCGCGTGCTGCGTGCGCCATATACAGTATAGTGTACCCCCTTGCCGCTTAATCCCGAGGACGCCATTTGCAAAAGCCGACAGCCAAAAGCACCGTGTGCATAAATAATGCCATCTGTCGGCGAACCAAATTCATTCACTACCACCAACAACCATTCGTTCCCACCACCATCACCACTACCACACCACCCACGAGGGATGTTTATCAGCGAGGAGCCCAAAAGATTAAAATTGCGATGAAAATTGAACCGTTGAATGAAACGCGTTAACGTCCAAAAGCTCGTTAACTTAACCCCCAATAACGAGCAATACTTTATTCCTGACTTATTAAGCCCGTAGTGGAACTCGTAGAAATCGATTGCATTTTTAGTGAAATGGATTTCACTTTGTGGATGTGCAGCTAAGACACAAGATATAGGAAACAACCAATGCTAGATGGCAGCACCGATGTTCAAATTTCAAGTTTTTCAAAAACAAAATCAAAAACATCAAACAAGGGTGTTAAAAACTAAACATCTCCAACAAGAACAACACGCCTCAAATATTGTTTCGTAAAAATGCTGATGACATTCGTTGTAAATATATTACCACCCACCAGTGAAGTCATATTTTCTTGCTAATTTAAATTAAGTAAACCCAAAATCAACATAGACCATCGTTAGTAGATGGCAGCAATGATCAAAGTAAAAATTCAAGACAAAACCAAAATCATATAAGAAAACTTACTAAATACTTTTTTTATCAAAGTCACCGTAAAAGTCAAACAAAACAAGTGAATTATCGAAGATTCAATATAAGAACAGTTGTATGTGTTTAACCACGAAGTAACGTAATTACAATCAACAAGTTACTAACGCACGAATGAGGTATACTCAGTATCGGACTAGGGTACTAGAATGAACAACAAATGTGAAATGGATTCTTACCATTACGCTGTTATTTCTCGTCATTTTTCTTTGTAGTTTTCACTTTTTTAACAACGCCATTGTAGGGTCTTTAACAACGCCATTACGTTGACGTTTCGTAGCTAACATCCAAATTTAGTTCTGAAATCGAAAATAAATACATAAATAAATGAATATCGTACAAAAATAGTTCATGATACTTTCATCAATCAACAAAATCTACAATTTCCTTTCAATGAAACAAATCAAATAACCGACAATATTGATTCTAATTAAACTATTATATGAAATGAAAAAAAAAACACCACATAAACTATAACGTACAAACTTTACAACTTGAAAAAACTCATTCCAAAAAAAATTCAAAATGGAAGATTAAAAAATAACGTTGTAGTGATACGGGATGTAGAGATAAAATCAGATGGCTTTCGTTTGCGACGTTTACATATGTCATCCTTTCCGTAAATATTTACGTAGTTTAAGACATGTTATGTCAATAAAATACACTTTACGACCCAGCTTTCAAAACCGACAGACGACTTCAAATTAAATATTGTATATATAAAAACAACTCACCAATACCCTCCCCAAGATATTTATAACCATTCAAAAAAAAAATCACCAACATTTCACTTTTTTTTTTAACTTTTGCTATATAACATGACATAATGAACAATGTTATACATTATATTTAATATATATATTTAATATAAAATTTCGTCAAAAAATCATACCACAGCGAACGTTTAATAACATTTAAAACAAATACTGTACAAAACAAAGAGCAAAAAAGTAAAAGATACACATTCATTGATTTCGGGTCTCGTTTCGGACGTAAGTAATTAACACCATTTGTATTGTTTGAAATGTTGTTTTGCTAATTTTTATTATTCTATTCTAATTGCTATCTTTACCTAACCTAAACTGGAGATCATGGATATAAATCTTAGTTTAGGTTAGTTAATGAAAAACGAGATGGGACAGCTAACCCATAAATCGTGATTTTCGTTTACAAGTTGGATTTTTTAGCAGCTTTGTACAAGACCAACGTTTAGATTTCTGTGTTTAACTCCACCCATACCAATCCCCACGTAGTATCCAAACTGTCATTCATCTCGACTGTCTCTTTCAAGTCGTTATTCGCTTTATGTTCATCAATTCACCCAGTCGTGTGTACAAAGCGCTTTAAGCCAAAAGCTACGGGTGGGTCGTTGGGTGGTTGGGTGTCGTTGCTACTCTCTCATCCATCACTCAGGCTCGTGAGTGAGGGAGACAGACAGACGGACAAACTCCGTCAATGGCCCGCAATCAGGTTGAACGTCCTGTGCACCCGATGATGATAGTTCCGCCTGTTGGGCTTGACGATTGTGACGAGTCATCCGTCAACGAAACCCAACCAACCACACACGAATTCACTATAAGAACATACCCCACGTATAGTGTTGGAAATTTTCATTTATTTCTTTTCTTCGGAAATCCCAACTGTTTTTCCGCTTCTTAAAATTACAGCTAACACGATGACAATATTGTATGTAGCACATGGCTTGTGGTTTCACTTAAGATTCTTTGAAATGCTTCACGGCTTCCATGAACCATTGAAAAATTTGACACCTCTGTAGTTATACGAGAAGTTCACGATTTATGCGATTTCAATAACATGTGCGATGACAGAAATTCTCGCCAGATACTTGTTATATGCGAGAAAATTGTCCTAATACTGTGTTCTTTTGGGCTATAACTTTTAACTTAGAGTTCGTCGAAAGTTTGAAGTGTTTCAAAGTGTCCACAAACCTTGTTCACTATTACAGCATTAAGAAATTTAACACGTTTTTAGTTGTACAGGTCCTCGACGACGAGTGTATGTGAATTACTTAAACAGTAAACTCTCTCTTATCCGATACTCAAATTACCGGAACTGCCAAGCAACCGGCACCCAAATGGTAATAATTTTTTGATTCGGTACGGTACGCATTTAAATCAAATCGCAACGTATTACAACTGTTATTTCTTCATAGTTCTCTCATTTCTGCAATATTCAGAATATAGTACTACATGTGATAATACCTGTATAATAGAATTTTAATAAGTTGTTTTTTGTTTTTTTTTACTATAGGACTCCAAAGGTGCTAAGGTGATTTAAAGAGTGATAATCAGATATCCGGAAAATTCTGTTATCCAACAATTTTCTGATCCCAGTAGTGCCAGATAAAAGGGAGTTTACTGTATGTAGTTTTCGTAATATGCAATGAGAGAACTCCTCCGTAGATGCCCGTATAGGAACAAAAAGTTGCGATTCTTTGCATGAAGAAGAAACTTAACGCTTCAAGTTTGGTCATTTGATGTGAAAGATTTCCATAAAAAAACAATTTTGAATTTATGCGAGGGTTTGCAAGGAACTTAATTCCTCGCGTAAATCGAGGAAAAACCTAGCCTATATATATTTTTTTTTCAAAAAAAATAAAAAATTCCATCATAAAAGTAGTTTGTTTTAAGTTATAGGTCTACTACTTATCCAAAGTTGTTTTCATAGATATTAACTACACGCCTAAATATAAATGGACAAACAAGATCATTTACTTTGTTACTGTAACGTAAAAAATAAAACCATATAAAAAAACAAAACAACAAAAATCTACTACACTTAAATAATAAAATAAAAAACCCACCAACAAAAATGTTTCAAGTCCATCTGCTATCTCTTTTTTTAGACGTCTTTCAAAAGTCCAGACAATAAGGATAAATTTCTACCGTGACCCTTCTTCGCAGCGAAACTATTCAAACAAACCGAGAAGAAGAAGAAGAAATAAAAAGGCGAGCAATATATTCACGCCTTAACCCCTTCTTTCACCGCACGTGGCTTTTCTTCACCCACTTTTCAAACAAAACAACTCACGTACTCACTCAATAAATGAACCCACAACCCCCTCCATACCCCCTACACACACACACACACACACACACGCTATGAATAGAGACACACAAAAACCCACACCCTTCTCAAAAGGGTTGCCTTTAGACACAAAAGCGTTTCAGTTACCAAACTCGTCAAAAGTCTAAAGCAAAGCTATACACACCTAAACAACTGAATAAAACAAGCGAAAAGGATGGGTCACTTTTTTTTTTTGGTTATATACATACAGTTTAAGGTTAGTTCAGCGTGGGTGGCCCTAGAAAAGGCCACCCTGTTCGAAAAAGACAACAACATACTAAAGGGGGGGGGGGAGAGGGCGATTGTATGGCACGACATTCGAATGACGGATGAGCCTAACTCACTCTCTTCCTCATTAAGGACACATTGTTGAATGCGGACTACGGTGTTTAACGTGGCGAGGTGACAATGGCGATTTTGGTCCTCTTTTTCGAGGGATGTAAAATGAAAGGAAAAATAAAAAAAAAAGGGGGAAAGAATAGAATAGGAAGGGGGGGTTCACACTGCCATTCGCTACGGACCCGAAAGACGTGTCCAAATATTTACAAGAGTGGCAGTAGTAGTAGTAGCAACGGCTGTGTGTGTGTGTGTGTGTGTGTGTGGTGAAGCTCTTTCGTCTTCTTCGACGCATCACTTGTTACAATTCGCACAATTTATCATCGTCGTTCAACGTTCACGTTTGTTGTCGACTTGTCTACTCCCTGTCTCTCCCATCCCTTCCACTCCATCCACTATTTTGCCACCTACCTCCTCACATTTCTGTTTCTTTCAAATTTCACTCGTTCATCTCTCTCCTGCCCGAGTTGACGGATGAACCCGAGGAGAATGGAGAAAAAAAATGTAAAGAAGTTATTTTACAAGACCCACATCCATCATAAAAAGAAAGTCATCGTAGAAGGAAATCGCTACATTGTTTCTTTTTTCTGCTGCTTTTCGAACGAGATTTTCAATGTTCATGCATTTTTGGTATCATCATGCAAAATCACTTCTGATTTACTATTAATGTAAAAATATGTGAAAAATGAAACCAGAAAATAGAAGAATGTTAATAAAGATGTAATCACTTGTATGTAACAAACTTATTTTCGTAATGACTGATATTTTAATCGTTCACTCATAAATAATGGAAGTAAAAGAGTGTTAAGTTACATTTTTGTTTTTAAAAAAAAAGATGAAAAAGCAATTTCGAATGTGTTATTTGCAATTCTACCTTTCTAACTTATAATTTAGAGCAAATCAACAATGAGCAAACATATTAATGCAAGAAGTGTGTAGTAGTTCACAGAAATCTTTAAACGCGTTTTGCTCGAAATTGTGAAAATGTTACTTAGCACCCTTTTACACCAGGCCCTTCGATTAATAGATATTTTTAATTATATTTTAAATTTAGGATATCAATAATAAATTATTAAGCGTCGATCTAAAAATTGAAATCTCATTGTGAAGTGAGCAAAAGTTAACAAAGGAAATCTTCCGGATTTCATGATCATCAAGTTTAAAAAACAACAACTTTAACAGTTAAAATAAAAATATGATTTTCAATTCAAAAGAAATCCATTTATTGTGGAAACGAATAGGCTTTTATTTTGAGACATGTTTCGAAATTTTGTTCACATGTCATCTTCACCACTTTCAACTACAGTACTTCTGCCATCTCGTAGATTTTTTTTTAACATCAACTCGACGTTTCACCTCCCTCCTAGAAGATTCATCAGTTAAAAACGAAAAATAAAAGTAGAAAAGAGCGTGGTTAGAGATTGGCCGGGTAGACCTTTTATAACATCTCATGACGTTACACCTCCATTCTAGAGGCTTCGTCAGATTAAAAAGGAAGGTAGGAATAAAAACAAGTGCGAGGTGAACTTTTTAGTCACCTCTAACAACAACATTGGAGAAATTTTGAAGGTTCAAATTCTGTGTAAATAGTTCACACCCTGTGTCTCTCTCGCACTTTCCTTTTGTTTCTACCTTTCTTTTTTACCTGACCAAGCCTCTAGGAGGGAAGGAAAACACCGAGAAGACATGAAATAAAAGGGTGTACTTGGTCAGTGAGATGACAAAATAAAGATTTTCCTTTAAAAGTTTTTTACTGATGATAAATTAAGTTTATCAGGGTAGAGAAATTATTATTTTGATATCTATTTTTATGAAAAAGAGCTTTGAGAAACAGGATGGCAGTTTAGGGTCTAGAAAAATCTAGAACGCGTTAAAAAGTGATAGCAAGTTTGGTTTAATAATTATTATTATTATACATTACGTTGAATATTTATTTACCTAGTCTTGTTATAGTTTAAGTAGAATTATGAGGAAGTGTTTTAAGTGCAATAGTCAGGTGATGCGTGGACCTGTAGGTCAAGGAGAATGACGTATGGGTCAGGAGATTTTGTGTTCTATGCAAATGAGTAAGAGAGTTTTCTTGGTGGATTGTGTGAAGAGGGGAGGGAGAACAACACGAGGATAGCAAGTGAAAGGAGGTGTCGAGTCAAGTGCGACGGAAGTGGAGCGGTAGCCATTGTGTTAGTGGAGAATCTTGGCCACTGTTGGCAATTCCGGTGTGGGTGAAAATTGGCTATTGAAAAGCCGTGGGTGTTTGTCGGAGAGTTATCTCTAAGCATCAAGGAGTCCACGACGTTAAAACGAGAAGACACTTGGAGCTGTGTTAAAAAATTCAGCACTTGATCGCGAAGATCAAGGAGGCGAGCCAGTAGCAGAAAGCTAAACACCAGCTTGTTCGATTTGGCCGACCTCGTATGGTGTGAATGCAGTAGCCAGAAAAGTCCTTTGTTTAAACATTCGACACTCAACCCAACCGTGAAGGTTGAGACGACACCGAAAGAGATTCCTAACGAGGACATCGGACCAGTTGAAACGTGGTTTTGGGATGTCTCTTCGTTCGGCATGCTGAAGTGTAGTATTGATTTCGTAACCAGAAACCAGTGGCGAAAAATCATTGACTTTTGGATGGCTCAAGGCAAGGCGGACAAAGAACGTTAGAAGAAAATGGCGTCGAGGATCTGATAGGAGTCCTGCGTCCACAGTTTGAACAAGGATCGTTAAGCCGAAAGCAACGTTGGGAGAGAAGTGCTCGGAAATTTGGAAACGTTTGATTTGGCAACATAACTAGGTTAAAAGTTATAGTTGTATGGATTGTGAAAAGTTCTTGGTTAACGGTTGTTAAAATGCGTTAATCTAGTAGAACGACAAGAGTTTAATTAATAGTACGGTTCGTAACTCTAGACTTGATAATATTTAGTTTAACGTTGGTAACGTTGATCTAGTAATTGTTTTAAGATTAGATTTACCTATCGAAGCAGTTAATGGTAAAGTCTAGTAAATGTTAAAGGATTTATTTATCGACGTGGTTAAAGATTTACTTGTCGAAGTAAATAATAGCGAAATGTACATTTGCATGATAAATTCTGCAAAACAAAGCGAATTTAGCTCAAATAGTTTAATTTCAAATTTTTTGATTAAATTATGTAGATCTCAGTGCAAAACGCACATTTGCATGGTAAATTCTGCAAAACAAAAGTAAAGTCTGATTAACAGTTAATATTAACCTTACTTATAGTAGTAGTTAAAAGTGAAGTTTAGTAACTATTACTAAATAATAGTATGGTTAATACTGTGTATTTGTGTTTAAGAAGCAGGTTTATTTGGAATTGTTGTGAAACAACCTTGTTAGTTTGCTTAGTAAAGTTATATTTAACTTCCTGTGGATAGATTTTCCACAAGATTCATGGAATTTAGCGAAATAGTTTATTAGCCTTTTGTTGGTTGGAAAATGGTTAATAAAGATTGTTTGTTTAGTTGTTGAGTATAATCAAATCCTAATTCTCGTTTGGTTAAAATTAATTAGGTGGTAGCAGAGCTGCTTGGGAAAGATCGTGAGGAAAAGTTTAAAATTTCCTGATTTGGACTAATATCCATAACAATGGCAGAAGTTGAAAATCTCGAAACAGTCAAAAAATGAACAGTTCAGTCACTGGCGCATTCCATCTCATTTTAAAGCCTAGGTCGTGCTTATCAATGTACAAGCTAAAACTAATCACCAATTCTATAAACCTCGAGTTCTACACACTTTGCATACGCCAAAGTGAGTAATGATAAAAATAACCGGAAACCACTTCAATAATTAGTTTCACCAAATTTGTACATCTGTCCCAAGAAGAAAATTACACTCGGAGCGCAGCAGCCACGAATCGAAAATTCCTATCGACAAAATGAGTGGTAACTCTTTAGCCAATCGAATGCCAAAAAAGTAAAATGTACAGAAAGCGAAGTGACGGTGTGTGTGTGTGAGTGGAGTTGGCCGTTAATTTTAATGAAAATTCCATCACCGAACGGAGCTGGCTGTCAGTGAACATTTAAATAAAATAGAACCTTCAACGAGCTATTTAGTCGTGACTCGGCTGTTAAATTACACGGCGGAGGCGGGTAATGAAACACTTGATCTCGACAGAACCCGACGATAAATTATAGATAAATATACAGCGCCGCGTTTCAATTACTGCGAAACCGAGTTAATAATTTGTATTAAAGAGGAATTCGCCATTCGGATAAATTGAATACGGGTGGCCTTAATAACCTAACACTGACGCGCTGCTGCTGTTCAAGCCCAAACGAAAACTGCGCATGCGCACAACGCCATCACACACAGGTCCCAAAACTTGAGGAATAATGCAACGTTTCAATAGATGTAATTATAACCCCCCTCCCCCTATTTATTATCAAGGTTGATTTGGGTATTGCTCGCTGCCACGCATTGCAGAAACCAGCACCCAAAGAAACGACAACCGAAACCTTCCAACTGCCAATGAACGACTTAAATAACACTACATTACGCCGCAAACGATAAAATTCAAGTCAATTCGATGTCAAATAAACGAAATTAGAATCACGAACAAACGCAATTATCAAAAAAGTCGCACGGTTTCGTTCGTGTTCGGAATGGTGCTACGTATCGTGTACGAGTAACTTTTGGATCACCCCATAGATTTAAGTTTCTTGTCAAATACGACCTGTTAATTCACGAAGAAAACGTGTATGCATTTTTTGCTAAAATTGTTGATTTATATTTTGATGTACTAGGTGCTCCAACAATATCTCATTACTAGAAATTAACCCCCGTGGTTGGTATGGTAACCACGGGGTGTCTAGATTTCTTACAGCTTATGTTTATGCAGTTTGTTCATTGTTGTAATTTAAATTTGCCAAATCAAAATAGCAACACGGAGCGTTAGTCACGTACGTCAGCGTTATGCGCGTCAGCGTTCCTCCTAGACTATTATTAAGATTGTTTCTGATTGACAAAAGTGTTTTCAAGCTAATCAACTTTAAATCTATAAAATAAAATAGTTACATATACAGTACAAAAAAATTCCAGTTCTTTGACATATTTTCATTAGATTTATTCTTTTTACCACGGTATTATATTTTGTAACATCTAAGATCATGTATAACTTGTAGTTCTACTCATAAAAGCTATGCCAATATAAATCTTAAAAAAAAAATATCCCCAGAAAAATGTCACACCCATACGAGCTCATATCTCAAACAGCAAATTTCATTTTCCCATAATCCATCGTTCCCCAATTTTTATTCTGCCATTACTCTTCAGCAAACCAAACACGAAAGGAGACACAATCCATTTTCCCCAAACTCATACATTCTTAACTTACAATGGACATCGCACCTAGAATGGACATTACACTTTTGCCAACAACAAACCAAACACGATTCTCCTTATATTTTTCCCCAGCTTTTCGAAAAACTTTTCCCCCTCAACTTTATCCCAAACTCTGAAGACTTTCCCCAACACAAGAGTACAACACAATGTCTCCGAGTCGACAACACGGGCGAATGGACCTAATCCCTTTTTGGGGACAAAAGCGTGCCCAGAGCTTGTCATCAGTCCCTTTGGCCAAACATCGTCTTCCTATTCACTGCTACATAGGATGGAGGGGGATTTTCTTGATTTATGCGATCGTTGCCAGCTTATCCCCCCGTCCCTAGTAGGACTCCCTACACTACGATGACCCTTCTTCGGAAACATTACAATCTGTGGCCAGCCCCCGCAACATGGGACAAGGGAGATATCTATTCGTCTCTAATGAGCTTCACCAACACGAGGTGGGGGTTTATCACTCGTAGTAATAAGAGTGTGCGTGTGTGTGTTATGTGCGGTCGAATGGCAAGGTTTGTTTTCCCAACTTGAAATGAAAGGGGAATAGCGACAAGTCTTTGCGGTCACTTACAACTACACCCAACGCCATTTTTTAAAAATAATCACAGCCCCCCCCCCTTTGTATTCTGAACTTCTGCACTAAGCAAGTTTTAAGCGTACAAAGAGTAAGCATCACAATTTGCATCAAAATATATTCGCAGAAAATATACAGGGTGTCAAACACTGACAATGTTGATGTCAGTGTTAACTGAATGACAATGTCGATAGCTCTATATATCGTGAGACAATCATATCATGGACTAAAGATGATAGCATACTTTACATGATTTAATTTAAAGTCTACCAGTCGCAAATTTATAATGTTTCAAAGAAAGGGCACAGCAATAACAACAAATAATTATCTAATGTACAAATAAGTTAAATATTAAATCGATAACCATAAAGCTTAGTCATAACAAATCCAAGTTAGTCATGATAACAATTAACTAATGTATACTCAATCGATACTATAGATCACTGTTGTTCACTACTACATTCTAGGAGCATAGTGAAGTTAACAGAAACTCGCGATAAATTATGGCACTAAATCTTACAATGAAGTAGCTAAACAACACCATTGATTAAGTTATAAGTATATGCAAGATTATACATGAAATATAATATGTCAACACTAATCTCACACTAATTACGTGTAGTGAGTTAGAGATCATTTCCTTAGTTAATCAATGTATATAACATAAATACAGTATATAATCATGAATATGTATACTGTATAATATATTGAGCAATTGAACAATAGATACACAAGTACCGGTACGGTATCTATTTACATACAGTAATTGGCAAAGTTTGTGTGTGTTTGTGTATCCATCAGGTTCATACCCTCCTAAAAGGAGCGCTCTAGCGACACGAGATTACTCATAAAACGTTCTGTTGCAAATTTCTGGGTCGATACAACTATTTTCAACTATCTACGTCGTTTCAATTCCGAAATATGGACATTTGAAGTCCAACATTTTGTCATTGAGTGGTTATGTGGATGATTATGACATGAAGATGTCATGATAGCCACTTAGCAACAATCAACGTTATGCCACAATGTATTGTATTGAATCTCTCGTTATGAAGACTCTGCAGGAACCCTGATATTGTTTCAACAACAGCTCGTTTCCACGGTTTTAAAACAAAAATTGAAAACATACATGCGAAAAGCACGGGCTTTACCTTTACGGCTAATTTACTATAAACCGTCGAATATCGCTGTATTGTAATTTCCAAGAAATGATAAAAAGTTTAGCGTTAGCCACCTGTACACTACGCACAAATATATAAGCAACAAATACATACGTGCGCATATAAATTGACATCTATCTAATAAAATTTCAGCCTGTTCCTCCTCATTATCCTCCTCACCAGGGCTGCATCCTTCTACATGCAACGTTAGTGCTTAGCACCACCGAAGCTTGTCACGTGATGCAATTTCAGCAATTGTATGGCTTGATTGGCATCATGTGACATTTTTCGGTGGTGCTAAGCACTAACGTTGCATGTAGAAGGACGCAGCCCTGCTATGATAGCGCCACCACACCATGCGTAAAACTTATACCGAAACCGAAACTTCTAACTATAACGAATATTGCGAAGCAATATGAAACAATGAATAGCTGTAATAAATGTTGCGATGTAACATGAGTTAAACCAATGAATCGCGTAATTAAAAGAAAATCCTCCCGTCATTTTTGACGGGCTATTTACCAGTATAACAATAAAGCGATGAATAATGAGTGTACTTAGGTCTACCACATGTTAAAAATCTCTAGTTCGGGTTTCGTAATATAAATAATTGCACCTTCAGTGTGTTCGTATCGAACAAAACTCGCGGTGGCGGCGGCTGTGCAAAGAAAGCTGTGCGTTTCATTGTTTGGCAGTTGCAGTCTCATTTCGGAAGAGAGGGGAAAAGAAGATGGAGAAGCAAAAAACGGGGGAAAAGAAAAAGGATGAAGAGGGAAAAGAAGGAAGAGGATTGGATGAAGTAGTAGTAGTGGTAGCAGAACAACAGAAAGGAAAGAGGGTGAATGGCGAAGGGGGTATATACCTTAGAAGATTAATGATAGGCTGTGGCAATCGAACAGGCTTTTGCGTGCCGAATTTAATCACAAATTGAATAAACAAATCACGCCCACGCGCGACAGGTTGCTGCTGTTGGGCCACCTCGGTTCGAGAGAAAATGGAATCGAACCCACCACCCTCACCCGCTTTTTAATAATGGCGACACGAAAAGAAGAAGAAAAAAAAATGAAAAGGCAAAAAGGAGGGGGGGGGATGGAGAGGGGGGAAGTTGGGATAAATGATGGCAAAGCCCAACCAACCAACGTGCTGTTGTAGCGAAGAACGAGTCATCAAGCTGCAGGCGCCTAAGTCGGACACTATATTGCCATAATAGAAATAATAGTGGTAGTAATAATAATGATAATAACCGCCATCCGAGACAACGAACGCGTGCGGCGGCACTATATACTACTACTACTACTTCTCCTCCCGTTTTTTGAATATTGCCCGAAATTCTTACTACGCGAGCGATAATATCATTTCGTTTTAATGCATATTTCACGACTTATTCCAACTTCCAGCCAACAATGTTCGGAAATTCTTAGCGCTCCTGGGACTGTCATATTTCACACACACACACACACATACTGGCACAACGTCTCTTCCTCTTTTCTTTCTCCCTACATTCAACTTTATAGATACAAAACCCTGCATATAATTACACTTTACTCCAATCTGCTTCTGCTACTCGTGTGTTTTTTCCCCGTTTTCACCCTCACCCCTACTTCCATTTTTTTTATCGCTTTTGATATTTATTTCCAGGAGTAGTCTCGACATCCCCTCGAGCCACCGTAATAACCAATCCAGTTGAAAAATTATGTGTCGTGTCGAGAGAGTGAACAACCTCTTCCTACCCCTATACGAGTCAACCTCCGATAGCAAGACCCCCTTTGAATCAACCAAAATATTTATTTATAAAAAAACCACGATGTTTACCAAAGTGTACGCAAACTACCTAAATATTTAAGTTATATAAAGATCAACCTTTGAAAACCGAAAGAACTATTATTGGTTACCCGATAATTAAGTATCACACCTGGTATTTACAAAAAATCATATTTCAATTCAATTTCACACTTCAATATATACGTAAACAAAATACATGTGTATGTGCATGTCCTTAGGTTTACAAAACAAATTGAGTAGGCTACGCCATACTCACAATACATGGTGTTCCAAAGTTATCTTAACTTTGCAAGTTCGATGCTAAAGCAGCTATAGTTGTAAAAATTATTTTTGGACACCCTGCATTGTAACTGTTACTAATATGCACGTTAATATAGTGAAATCAAATTCAGCTTCGACAAAGTTGTATTTTATTATATTTCGATTTATGTTCCAACACCCTTGATAGTAAACTCGTCAGAGAAATATACGACGATTCCAACTTTAGGTGTCCACATTGTGAAGTGTATCGTGACAAAATTTCCAGTTTATTATAGCTAACGGAAATCATTAGCATAGGAATAGGCGATCACCACGGGGTTTAGCCCATGTCTTTCGTCTTTAAAACTAGTAATCGTAGCCATTTCCATATTTGAAATTACCACACTGACATATCGTAAACCAGAGACGTGATTGCCTACAGTGGCATTGCACCTCACTAATTATATACCATTCGTTCGCATTTACTGCCTTTGATGTACAATCCAACAACCTGTCTATTAATAGAGTGGAAAGCAATAAAAGAAAAAATGTATACAAACTGTTGTATAGACTCGGACATGATCACTAAACTTACTATACACTTCGAATTTTTCTGAAAATTACGACTATTTATATAATATTGTATGTGACACAAAAAAAATATCTAAACTACTACAGGGTGTTTTTGTTTATATCTGGCAACGCTTCACAGGGTGGTAGAGAGCACCCAAACAAATCATATGAACTTACATATATGTCCACAAAAGCTTCGTTTACGAGAACGGAGGACAATACGTAATAGAATTCTACACAATAAGACCTTGAATGAATTTGATAAACTATTTTATAACCACATTTTATTCACCTAGATTGATCTAGGTTGTTTTTGTACATATTGGTATTTAGGAGCCGCAATGAAAAAGCAAACAGACAAACAAACGTTTGGCTCATTAGTGTAATGCAGTGTAACCTCTTCCTGGTGCAGTACGAGGTAACTGTCGCTGTTACTGGTGTCCGCAATACACGTTCGAAATGTCCTCCACTTGCGTCAATGAAAGCTTGAACACATCTCAACTGAGTTTTTCGCAACCGTTCAAAGCTACCTGGTTGGCTGATATCCGCCAGGTGGTGTTCATATCAGGATATGCGTTACAAGCCAAACGTACGGTTTGTAACTCGCAAACGAAGCGTTTGACTACATAAATTCGTATGACTATTTGTTTGTTTGTTTTGTCAACCCCTATGCCCTATCTACACTATAAAATTTTGGCAGATATTAACCAATCACCCTATGAAGGTTTAGATATTAATAAAAGCACAAAACACAAGTAATTACGCCCATTGAAATTATTAACAATCTGGAAATCGTAAAAGATATGTGGTGTACGTCATTAGAACCGGAGTACAGTTTGTAACGCAGCATTCTAAGGCTACCTAGGCCATTCTAGTAACTTAGAGTTGGATTCTTTACATGTCACGTCTTTTCAATTGTACGGCACGTTCAAGCCACGTCAACCGAAACCATTGCGCGTTTTCGTACATGACAAGTTACGCATTTACAAGGTCAAACACCCAGAAATGGTTGCGCGTTTGTTGTGTTCGATCACTTTAGAAGTAGCGCGTTTTCTGTTCAAACACGTCATCAGGGCAGCAATTGTTGCGCGCTCTAAAGCACAGGAGAAGATCTAAAGCACCGTGTTTTGTTCAAAAGACGTCACCCGAAATTGTTGCGTATTCGTACTTGCATCATCCCCAAACAGTTTGCAACTGACTTTATACCTTCTGTAGTTTAGCAATTTTTTACGCCAGATAAGTGATCAATACGTCAATTCGCTAAATACACTCGGTGTTCTAACCTATCGTAAAGTTGGTCTAGTTTGACAAATAATGACTCCCAAGTCCCAAGGATAAATAATTGAGACGATTGGGGAAGATGTTCGATTCGAATATTTGGGTGTGGTAACGACACCAAATATCCCGGATGAAATTAAAAAAAAAAAAAGACAACCGAGCAAAAACACAATACTTCACGTGATGCCACAAAGATGAAGGGGATTGTTAACCGAGAAGTGGGATGTTAACGACACGTAGTTGCGAGGTAAAACGGGAAAGGGAGGGGAGTAAGAATAAGGGAGGGAGAGGGGGTTGGAGTAGGATAAAGGAAATGAGAGGAGGGAGGTTAAAGAGAAATAGAAAAGCGGGAGAGAGTGAGTGAGTGAGAGAGAGAGCGATGGTTCTAAATTGGTGGGGTGGATATGGGGAGGTGCTGGAAGCTTCATGAACCCTCATCTCTGTAATCCATCGAGATGACGCACCCAGGTGGCGGGCGGTGGAATTAGCATCACAATATCGGCACGAGACGTAATGAGCGCATGCGCAGTGCGCCACGTGTTCCTAATGACAGGCAGCCCGGCTTTATTGGCTCCCCCGGCTTTAAAACTTAATTTGGGGTAAACCTGCACGTAATGGCAGCGGATTGGCCGCATGTGTCACTACTACCCCCCCAAGTCCACCCCCCACCTTCACGACAAACCCCCTTCCCCCATCTTCTTAAACACACACACACACACATACCCCCACTTTTACTTTCCGACTTTCATTTTATTTTTCTCATTTTGAAAAGAACGCTACTGCCATTTCAAAAACCGAAAAAAAAATAAAATAAAATAAAACCCACCTAAGAATGCTACGTCATCATTTCGTTTAAAAAAAAAATAATAATGTCCTTGCCAATGACGTATGTATGTAAAAAAGAAAATGGTTTTTTGAGCGAATTTTCTAAATTGGCATATCTAATAGAATAAAACTATGGATTTTTTTTTCCTTCATATATTTTGGTCCTTCGAAAATCCATTTTGCTTACTAGGCATTTTTTTTTTGCAGCCCAGTAATTTTTTTTCATTAAGAGGACCCTTCATATATCTTGGGATACATTATTATTATTTTTTGCAATATTCTTAATGTTACAAGTTTAGGTATGCTACGTTGAACACACGACTACTTTTTGCAGTTAATAACAGACGCGCCTCATACAACGAGTTTTAATTGGCACGCACGATCCTCCTTAAAGTGAAAACTCGTTGTACGAACAGCAATCTACCCTATAACAAAATGTCTAATTCGTGCAAAACTTCCAGCTCTACCTATAGACGTTATCAGAATGATTGATATGATTGATAATCAAGTCAAAATAGTCAAGTGCGAATTCAAGTCAAAATAGCTTGTTTTAAAGCGATTTATTGAAAACATGCAGAACTCAGTGCGAAAAGCAAGTTTTCAAGCGACTTATCTTAAAGCATAGCGAATTGAAGTCAAAAAAAATTATATTGAAAAACCTTATAGCAAAACATACCAAAGTACTGTATTCACTAAAATAAAACATACATAGCGAATTCAAGTCAAAATAGCTTGTTTTGAAGCGATTAATTGAAAACACGCAATATGTTTCAAGTCGCTTGAAAAGGTGTTTTTTCCCCCACCGAAATCTTCACGTTTGCAGTGAATCGCTTCAAAAAAGCTGTTTTAACTGAATTGGCTATGTTTAAAAATTTACAGTGGTTCATAATTTTGATTTTACGATACTGTACAGTATGATGTTACAATAGTACGAGAACTTGGACATTTTTTGTTTGTCCAACAAAATAATCATCACTAGGCTACCAACTAACTTTACAGCTCTAAAGATGCGTTCCAATAAACTAACATGGAATTTTTTCCTACAATTTTGTTTGTTTTTCTTCCCCTAAGGTGTTAGCAATACAGTATAACGCAATACAGGTTGGTTCGTTAACCCTTTCGTTACTCGAGAAAGGAATAGAATGCAGAAGGAAAAAAAAATAGAACAGCAGCGTAACAAGCAACTAAAGCGTTGCCTACACCAATCCTAGAGACGACCTCCCAAGTCGTCGCCTAATTGAGCTCAATCCCGAACCACCGAGTGAGGTCTCGACACGTTCAGAAACACACGATGAAGATGCCACCACAATGAGGAAGAATAAAAAGAGAATGGAGAAAAAAGGGGGAGAAAAAAATATGGTTACCTGAGAAGGTTTTGCTAAGAAGAAACAAAAACATCATCCATTATCTCGAGTCGAGTTTGACCTTAATGTTGAAACAACTCAACTTAAAAAAAAAAAATTTTTTTTTATTATTTATAAAAACACAATATATAAAAATAAAAACAACTTCTTGCGTTCAAATTTTTTAAAACAGTTTTCGTCACTTGCTTAATTTGACGAGTTTCAAATTAAACGCGTAAAAGAAATAGTTGAAACTTGAGCCAAACAAAAAATAAAATTGAAAAGTAAAAAATAAAGTGAGTGAAAAAAAACAACATTTGTGTCGTTTTTTCAACTTACAAAAACATCTACAAAAAGTCATGTTTAAAACATAAGTCACCTAGAGACAACTGCTTTTTTATTCCCTAATCCTGGGTAGGTGTATGTTTTTTCATTTCCTTCGTTACCCGAGAACCAAAATAATATGCCAACCCCACGGGTGTAGTAGAAAAATATGGATATCATTAAAAAATACAATCGGACAGAAAAAAAAAAACGTAAACTTCCTTAAACGTAAGCAAAACATTTTGGTGTCACGTTCAATTTTTTTTGACAGCAACCTAATTGAGAAGAAAAAAATTTCAACATAAATAAAAAATAAGCGTGCCCGAAATTGATTGATTGATAAAAAATAAAATAAAATCAACTTGTCAATGCGAATACCCAATCTTCGTGAAAAAGTATAGTCTGTCACTGAATCTATAATTAAATAGTGGTTATAGTCAGTTTTTAAACACAACAACGAACAGTCTGTTTTACATTGGGTGTTTGCGATAAATTAACCACTTTTTAAATAAATCGTTCGATTGACTTAATGAACTGTGACGTAATTATGCGTAAATGATAAGTGTGACAATGGAAGAATTATTTACCATCACAAAAGTGCGGAAAATGTCCGCTCTCCTGTATAGTATAGTGAAAAAGCGAAAGTATAAAAATCAGCACGATACAGCATTTGGAAGAAGCCCCATGCTGCGCTGCGAACTCGAGTGAGCTAACGCGAGGTAAAGAAAAGGTCTCGCTGTTTGACACCACAACAATGCTATCTGCAAAATAAAACTTCTACATTTCATGTATCTTTCGAGCCAATCACCTTTTACATACCACCATGGTCACGAAGTTATAACCGATTGAAAAGTGATACATTTATCGAAAAACACCCTATAGTAAAATACAGAGGAACAAAACTGCGATATACTCTCACCCCATCATGGACAGTACAAATCCCTTAGCTGATTATATTACGGAATCCTTTTGTCGTAATACTCCATATTCATAATTAGTATTATTGAATACACCCACAATTTTCCCCCTCGCGTGAATCTCCAGTATCAGCTTGTATAATGAGCTATATCCGATTTCTTTGCGTGGGATTTATATCTCCCTCGTTTTTTAAAGAACTTTTGCCTCTGACGCCTCGGGTGGGGCATTAAGGTGATTATTCACAGCTCCAGTGCCGAAAATTCGGCTCGAATTATTATAGGGGGTGTAAGTGGGGGGAATAAACCGAAGGGAGGATACTTGTCAATGAAGAGACACTGGAAAGAAAAGAACAATCAAAATGATGGGGTGGAAAAATAAACCCTCAACTAAATCCCTATATCCACTTCGTGGGATTTGGATATACCTGTCAAAATGATGAACATGACACCGAGCTCCGAAATACGCAGAAAACATTTTCACTCAAAAAAAATACATTTTAAAAAATTATACAAAGATGAAGTTGGATTAATAAAACTGACTATATTTTACTACTAACGAACCCGTTTTAATCGAATTCCTAAAGTTGAAACCACAATAGAAACGCTTCGGTGCAGCAAACGGCCAGCTCCAATTTTTAAAATATTAGAGAAGGTTTTTCTTTTTCAAACAGTTCCATTTTTCGTATTACACGCAATTAACACAGATAAAATGTATAATAACAAAAATAGGTGAACAATAAACCAAATTTAAGAAAAAAAATTGGTTAAAATAGACTCTCAATATGAAGCAGCTGTTTTGAGAAAAAGTGACACCACCGTTTGGCAAAAAATTGAAGCTGACCGGTTACTGCACCGAGCCCTTCAATTCAAAGTCAGTATAGTTCACAGACACATCCCACGATACAACTCTTACCATAGTTTATAGGTTCATTTGTTGCCAGAATGAAATTAACCAGGAATCGAAAAATTAATCACACGCTAATAAATTCGAATTATATATCGGTTTTAGTCTAATTTGAAAGACAAACGGACAGAGGGGGAAAAAAAAGTTGGCGCCAGCACGTGACAGTGCGGTAATTAAACATCAGGTTTTATAAACTTTGGCGTCAAAAGAAAAACATGTGCTCAGCGCTTTTCCCAATTTTTTTTCTCCCCCCTCGTTCTTCATCAGTCCTCTCTTCGGGGAAACGGTGTTTGCTCTCCTAATGATAATTTTGGCGCTTAATTGGAGCGGATGTTGAAGAGTTGAGCTCGAGCTGGTGCGCATGCGCTGATGAGGTGCCACTCCGAAGACAAAAGCGAGTGAAAGAAAGGGTTAAGCAAGAGAGGAAATGAGCTGGAACATTTAGCCACCCCCCCCCCTACGCACTTACGCCATATGCTCATACTGACTACTATCACTACTACTGGCTGTTACAACTCCTGTTAATCGTTTTCTCGTTATCAGTTTTAGCCCGCTATACACGTATTATTAATTCCTTTACTGAAACCTCAAATTGTAACAAAAACCGTTTAGTATAATATGTATACACCTAATATACATAAAACGCACTTATACAATAAAAATAGGCTATTTATTATAAGTTACATACATAACAATACCTCCTAGTGTACAGTGTATTATAAATACTGTATAAATGCGTGACTATATATTTATATGCAAATGCAATAACCCGATATACATTAGGTTGTGTTTTAAATGTAAAGTTCTTGTAAAAAAGAGAATAGCCAGATTGAAATAACCGACTGGCTACCGAAACTTGCAAATTTTCAAGATCTGAAAACACAAGTTAAGTGTAATAGTCGAGAAGCATAGTTAATTCACTGAAAGTTTGAAATACCGGTACTTCAGTAAATTTCAGTGAATGATCCAAAAGTCTGAAAAATTCACTCATTTTTATGAAGCATTCATGAAATCCGAGTTATAGTGGACATCCAAAAGCGCATAAAATTTATATTTGTATAAAAAAAAACAAACTGAGAATTCGAGTTATCATGAAACCCAGAAAGCCAGAAAGTTTCGTGGATATCTACTACACTGCATTACACTGGCGCAATGCTGGAAGCTTTTAGGTGCGTTATCGGTTTTCATCCTTCAGTTTTTATGCTGTATTTATTTCAATTGGATTGTTAATAATAAATTAAACGACACTGGTTTATGACAAAATGGACTATTGACTACAACTTTCTAAATATGACTTGGTACCTACGACTCATAGTTTCCAATGTGACAATGCATATAACTTATGTGATCGACAATGTTTTCACTTTAAAAATAAGTTACGTATTTACATCTTGCAAAGTGTATAATTTAACTTTATTTTTCTTGCTCATTTAAGTGTATAGTTGTAAAAAATAAATAAATAAATAAATAAATAAATAACCTCAAAATTTCATTTTATAGCCAGAATGAAAATCTCACGATTGTAAACAACTCTATATCAAGGTATTGTACACGAACTCAATACTTTCGTTATAATGTCCTTCGAGTATTCTCATGAAATCGTACTTTTGACTCACCCTGGATATTCATACCATTTTCATAGTCACCAAAAAAATACCAACAATAAATTCTTATCTATTTATTTTAAAACTTCATAATATAACTTACGCTACCTCACACGAACCAAGTCTGTTGATGAAACACGTAGCTACGTCGGTAACATGAAAAGAACTTTCTGCCACCACGAAATAACGAGACACGAACGGAAAAAAACAGAAAAGAAAAGAAAGGGGGGGGGGGGGATAAAATCACACCAAAACTTTTCTCAGCTTTTTTTGTACACACAATTTAAGTGCATTTTCGATCCTATCATCCCGACCTTTTGTTTCGAGTGGAAAAGAAGGCGTTCCAGTGTTAATAGTGTCCGTGTTAATCCTCTTATCGACAAAGGTTTCCCTGATATCATCATCCGCTTACCTCCCACGTACTACTTGTGAGATGCAGCATCCTTCAGCGGACCAATCAGCGAACGATGTGCTACCACACACACACACGGACAGATACCCACACCCCCCACAACCGACAAACTCCAAATACCAGAGAAGAGAAAACAACAGATTTGTCGTCTGTCGCCAAAGGTGATTACGACACGTCAGAAACACTTTTTATCCTTCACTTCTTATTCCCTTTCCCCCAAAACACAAACAGAATCACGTTCGATCCAATTACCAGGCGACACAACCGGAAGCTAACGCAGAGCGAAGCTTTTTCTACCACCGACTTCACTTTTTTATTTTAAAAGTGAAAACAGAACTATGTTTCCTAAACTCGATTCAACTATATGATACAACTGTAATTTGTTTAGTATATTATACAAAAGCATACCCATTAACAAATTTATTTATTTTAATTAAAAGATTCAGTAGTTCCAAAAAAATCGAAAAAGCTCGCTCTTAACGTTTGAAAATAACCTTTTAATTTCAATACAAAAACACAAATCATACAGGGTGACTTATACCTCGTGCACCGATAATTTATGTTTTACG
Organism: Cryptops parisi; assembly: GCA_034695005.1. Taxonomy (NCBI): domain Eukaryota; kingdom Metazoa; phylum Arthropoda; class Chilopoda; order Scolopendromorpha; family Cryptopidae; genus Cryptops; species Cryptops parisi. Next base: position 6,007 of record JAQIWH010001007.1, on the reverse strand, counting down.
CTTAATTAAACATTTATAAAACAATGAAATTATGTCAGAACCGAAAATTTGACGTAGAGTGATAAACATGTCAAAAATGTGTGTTCGAAAATGTCCGAAAATGTCCTTATATTGTTGAACTTTTAAGATAATAAACATACACTTAAATACAGTATACCATATATATACATGAATGTATATATTCGCTGTTTCGCAATCTACTTTAATCTTGAACTATACAGTGTATGGCATAAAAAAGGTGCCTCGAAAGGCTATACAACTTCCCATGACGTCAGATTGTTGTTATGCCTTATTTCGCGAAGTGGATAGTGTCTTAAAAAATGGAATTTTCCTACACCCTGTAGGAAAATTATTATACACTGATACACTGTGTATAAAAATTGTACTGAGAAATATACTTTTTAAGACCTTATACATAAATTATTACATTGAAAAACACACTAATCAGGTTTTTAGACACCCTGTATGAAATCAGATTTCTTGTTAAATCATATATAAATAATAGTGAAAAATTTTTTTTAAGCATACCCTTTGCTATCATATACAGATATACTATATGTACAGTATACATAATGCAAAAAAATCAATTTTTGATTTCTGCATGTTTTGATTTATGCGAATTTAAATTTATACGATTGCTGAGTAATTCGGTATTTGATTTATACGAGTTTTGAGTAATTTCCATTTTTTGATTTCTGCAAGTTTCGATTTATTTATAAGTATGCGATGTTTTTTGACATTGGACTTTGTAAGAAGTTTTCGATTTACGCGAATGACTTTTCACGTTTTTCAGTTCACGTTTATTTTGGTACATTGGAATATACAGTATGTTCTCAAAAAACGACTGTAGATGGCAGTATAAGTTCAATTCCCAGCTTACTCACTCACAAACTGACAAATGAAATTATAAATATATAAAGTATAAAAGAAGAACAACGTAAAACCTCACTCCTATTACAAAACAAACACTACACAAAATGAAAACCGATTACTTTCTACCACCCCCAACCAAAGCAACAACAAAAAATACACAAAACAAACCAAAATGTAAAATAACATTTACACAAACACAGTCCCGGATGAAAAAAAAACCCAAACAAAATGAACATTTGCGGAAAGAAAATGGAGAAAGGAAATTTTAGCATGTGTGGTGGCGCCACTGTATAGTACTCCTGAGGTAAAAGACTAAGGTAGAAAAAAAGAGGGGGGTAGTAGGAAAAATAGAAAAGAAAGTGGGGGATGTAGTCTAAGAGAAGGGGAGGTGGGGTTGGAAAAAGAAAAGAGAAGAGAAGGGGGGAAAGAAAAGAGGGAGTTGGTCTCGGCGGCTCTAATCTGAGCGCAATCCCGGGAGACAGTTAAATGGAACGGCGGCTGCGAGCCAATGGGAACGTGCGTTTCGTAAGCCGAGAAAATCTGCATGTTAACAAGGGCTTATGTTGTCAGTCAAGTGCAGCCTCGCTTCCTTGGCGCGCCCAATTTGTAAGACGAGCTTACGCCGAATCCGGAACCTGATTTGTCCGGGATTTGGTCGCCCGTTCGCCGCATCAGCATTCATCAACAGTCCCGGACAACGGCGCTCGCTCTAATAGGCGGATTTGTGGCCACGCCGCCTACGCTGATGAGAAGACGACGAAGAAGAAAAGGAGAAGAAAACTTACCCCCTCCTTTTCTCCTTACAACTCCCTTCCCCCCTAGTCGTCTCATTTTTCTATTCTAAAAAAAAACCTTTACCACTTTTCCGGTTTTTTTTTTTTTACATCTGATATCGAGTAGTAGGTTTCTCTGAGTTTTTATTTCTTTGACACGATTTTAATTCTTTGACTAGATTTTTCGGTTAGTTCCCAATTAAATTCCATTAAAAAAAAATTTTTTTTTCCGGAAAAGTTTCGGTAGTATTATTCTTTTTGCTTAATCCTATTGTATTTTCTTATATTATTTTTTAAGTGGATTTTTGTTTTATTTTATGTAAGGAAAAGAGCTTTGAAAAGAGTGTCAAAGTGAGAATAGTGTCTTTCTGCGGTTAAGTAGTTGCAAACTCTTGACAAGTTGAAGCAAAATATTAACTTAGATCAATAACAAAAATTCGCTGAAAATGTTTTTAGTGTTGTTTAAATATACAGGGTGATACAAATCTTTTTATGCCATTCGCTAAAATTAAGCAAAATATACAGTAAAATTGTTTTTTAATATTACGTTTATTTTTAACCTACTTCAACAACGATCATTTCGCCTGTCATACGTGTGAAAAATGCGACATCGAAAATATACAGATGTCCCTCTACTATATGCGATCTACACATTTTGCATTCGCAAGATATCGCAAATTTCAAAGATCAGCAATCAGAATGAAAGTAAAATTAATTGACAAAATAAAATAAAATTGAATTGAATTGAATTTAAAAAACAAACTTCATTATCTTCATTATCATCATTATCAATTTTACTATAAAAAACTCGATTTTATCCGAAATTCCAGTTTATCCGAATTAGATCGAATATGTCATTTCAATATAAAAATCAACCCATTATCAAAAAATCATTGACATATAGATAGTTGCGAATAATTTATCCAACAAATGATTTCAAGTTAATACTGTACATACATTATTGGCCAATACATATTGTACATTAAATGGTCACATTTTTTTTAACTTCTAGAACGTTGGGGGCAATTTTTTTTTTCCAATATCAAACCGATATATACAGTACAGTACATTGTAATTCGGGATTATTCGAATATTTTCTTCATTTATCCGAAATAGGCTTAGTTCTACCACATTAAGATAATCGAATTTGTAGTGTATATACAATCGACATACATACAGTGGAATCCTGTTATTATAATCACGGATAATCAATCGGCTATTTTAATCATAACACACCGTTTAATATCGTTTTATCCATTGTTTAATGTTATCAAACGATTATTGTTATAAAAAAAAAGCACTCGTTCCAAAAGTGATCATAATAACCGGATTCCACTGTATATAAATACATCCCATGTTAAATCAGATTGGACTTTCAAGTGTCAGTGATGGTTAAATCAACAGCGTTCAAGTTGCAAACATGATCCTTGCAACCTGCTGAAGTTTCTCATCTTCTTCTTCTTAAGAATTCTCTCGGTGCCAACACGTTGAGGAAGAAGAAGAAGTTGAAAAATCTCAAGAAAATAGCAGAAGAAAGCGATAGAATGAGAGAGAGAAAAGCGAGAAGAGAGCAGCTTGCAAAGGTTCCAAGAAGATGCATAATTACAAACCTCGGCAGCTCCCGAGACAATTTGAGCCAAATTATCTCCCGGTAATGGCGCGCGTTAGGGCCGACTAATTTGTTGTAAGGGTTAGCTTTATTGGGGCTATAAATAAGCTTGCCAGGCGCCCATACTTAGCAGCAAAGCAAGCACACCGAGCGTTATTGGCCAAATTTTCCGTTGAGCGAATATGGAAGAGAAGAAGAAGAAGAAGAAGAAAACCCTCACCAAAACTAAAGACATCATCATCAACATTATCATCATGCGCCCTCCCATTCCTCCCCCACCCTTTTCTCCTACCCGAAAAACTCCTCCAATCTCCCCTCCCCCCTTTAGTTGAAAGTAAAAATAAGAAGAAAAAAAAATCTTTCTACGCTGAAATGAACCCTCGTTTCGACGTTATAGTGCAGCTTGTTTTTCCTCTTCCAAGGGATTTTCATCCGACGAGCAATGAGCGTCATCATCTCCATCGCTATCTTCTTCTTCCCTTATTTTTGACGCGAGAAGGATGATGGGAAGAAATAAAGTAGTACAAAAAAAAAGATGAGGAGGAGGATGTAGGAAAGAGGGGAAGAAGGGGTGGGGGGAGGAGGAGGAGAGGGTAAAAGGGCTGCGAAGCGTAATGTGAAATCGTGAACTAGATCCTAGACGAAAGAGGAGAAGGTTGTTGGCTGCCATCAGCCTTAACTGACAAGATAGGTTCAGGAGCAAAGGCGTTAAAACATCCATTACTGGAAAAGAACTTGAGAGGAAAATATTAGAGTGCTTGCTCTTTCGGCCATAGATGGCGTTTCTTTTTCTTATCCTTTCTTCTTTCTTTCTTTCTTTTTAAGGCGAGAAAAACGAAAAGTGGATTTTGAAAAATTAAAAACCCCGAGTCTCACTCCATCTGCGTAAATTTCAATAAATGCATTTGACTCGAGACGTGTGTATATACCAAAAAAGAAAACACTCTATTTCTCTCTTCTTTATTCGTCTATTTTTTTTTCAGTATTATTATCATTCCACCTAAGACTCGGAGATTCACTTGACATGCTTCAGAAACGTCTGAAAACTGTGAAATTGAAGTTCGCAGTTTTAAAGTTAGGTTGAAAAGGAGTGTTGCTTCAAAAGTAGATGGAACCCTCGTGTTAAATACCTCTGAAGAATATTTCTTTGTAGTTTTGAAAATTCATTTCTCTCTAACTTACATTGCTGATAATGCGGTTTTTATATATATATATCACACACTATAACCTAAGTAATAAAGAAAACTGAAACCTTAACTAAAGCAGTCATATTATAATACGGTAACGGATCACGCCTAAATAAGTTCAATAAAACGCCTACAGAACGATATTTTAGATGAACAGTAATATCTTTAAATTTACTGACTAAACCCAATCTGAAGAAAAAAGTACCACCAACCAAACTTCGGTATATACACAACCTCGGTTTTACGCAAAACAATCGATATTTTCACCATCACCATTTTTGTCCTTTCTTCCCCACATCAACCGAATGTGATTGTCTTCGACATCAAAGAAAGTGAAACAAAAAATCCCATAGAAAATCGTCTTGTTTTAATATAATACAAAACCAATAAAAAAAAACCCAAAAAATGATATCAAGTAAAATATGAAACCAATCTAAACGAAAAATCACTAAAAAAAAACAAAAACAAACGACATATTCTACTCCTAACCAACACCACTATACGATACTAGTAACTCGCATCAAAATCTATATGAAAAAAAAATCATAATAGACACAAGAAAAATAGATATATAACAAAAAATCATAACAGTCCAAATCTAATCTGGCAACCCAACACCGACGTCTCCGTTGCCAACATCACGACAGTTCAATTGTAGCAACACGTTGACAAAAGCGCTATTAGAAACATTTTTTCTACTCTTTCTATTTTTTCTATTCCCAGTACTATTATTTTTCCTTCTTTATATATACAGGGTGAGGCAAAAGTCAGGTCACTGCTAAATATAGCGAAAACCATTGGTGGTATGAAAATCGTGATTGAACTACTGTAATGTATATCAGACATGGGCTATCCATTGAATTTGCCGGAAGTAACATAAAAGGTCATTAAATTGTCCTTAATAGCCATCCAACATCCCACACAAACGTGAAAGTGTTCACGAAATTTTGTCAATGCAACAAACAGATCGAAAATCGACCGCTAACAACGAAAATTGCGGGCGAAAGAAGAACAGTTTCGCAAGGAAGCAATCTCGTAGGGGCAGTTGCAAGAACATGGCTTACCTGACAATGGAGAAGCAGAAAAGTAGTGAAAAAGTTGTGGGAAAACCTGTTAAACTAATGTATGCGTTAATGCATTAGTCGAATAGGTGTTTCCACAACTTTTCACAAATAACATTGTCAGGTAGGCTATGCTTGTTGTGGCTGTCCCCGCTTGCTTCCCTGTCATACCGTACCTCTTTCGTGCCTGTTACTGTCGTTTTTACAGGCCGATTTTGATCTGTTTGAAGCGCGTTGGCAATATTTCATGAATATACATTATTTCACTACATCCATTAAGAAACCCCCAAATCCAAAATACTCAGAATACCGGCACCTTTTTCAAAAAAAAGAAGTGTGTGTTGTGTGTGTGTATATATATATATATATATATATATTTATTTATTTATATATATATATATATATTTGTGTGTCTTTTTTCGCGCTGACCGCGCGTATTACACGCACGTTGTTTTTATTTTGCCGCAGCTGTCTAATGGTAAGGACCACCCTTTGCGAAGAAAG